>JAEMPF020017693.1:0-2500 GCA_022496165.2 Catalaphyllia jardinei | reverse complement strand
TGGCATTCACATGTACCAGTTTACCTTTGAACCTTTATGCTTCTGTTTACGAGTGTGGTTTCGGATTTGAACAAAAATTTTGGCGGATCGACGGATCTGGCGAAACAAAACATGAATCGGCGGATCTGCATACCCCTATTCACCCCACTCCTCAAGTCAGTAGCATCAAAATTGTCACTGTCAGGCGGTGCTCACATCTGGATGGGTGACCAAATACGAATACCCCGTGTCGTAATAACTTTTTTTTGCTTCCTTCCCTTTCGAAGGCGATATTAAAGACTGCTGAACTCTCAACCTTGTGTGATGTCGTTTCTTCTATTTCTCAACTATTTGTTCCTCATTTTGCCATGTCCGCATTTACGTGTATTTATTTACAACATCGTATAAACAAACAGCGGAACACGTCGTTCGAATTCTTCTCAATTCTCTTGACTTTTGATCGTCTAAAGCAATGACTTCGATCTTATTGATATCTCTAGTTCTGTTAAGACCACGCTGTCACCACTACAATCCATGCTATGACATTCCGCACTAAATTCCACCATGTTTGTTTTGACCTACGTCCCCCCAAATAATCCCATAAGCGCTTGCGGCGCGACTTCGTCCCCAGGCTATCACTCTTTTCCAAAGTGAGCTATCACAATATACAACAAGAGATATTACGATATACAAGATAAAAATGGAAGAATATATCACAAAAATTAGAAAGTAAGCTTTCCTAACTTCATCTTAAAAAGTAAAATTAGCATACGTCATAAAAATCATTGTTCAGGTTGTTAAAATCTTTCACAGCTTGATAAGCTAGTTTCTGTTTACCACACTTGGTGTTTGAGGCAAGCTGGCGGGTGTTATAGTTGTGAATTCTATTGTTTGGTGTTAAAGTTAGAACATGCATAGCCAGAAAACTGCTACTTAGGCTTTTGTTGCATCTTAATCTTGTACTTTGATGAATTTCCTCCTCAGATGTTCCTTGGTCAATAAAAAATACAATCCATCATGTTGATTACAAGTTAATTGGTTTAAACTGTAATTTTTTAAATTAATTTTCAGCCAGTTATTTTGAACCTACCCTCAATTTTGAGCTTTGTTTGCTTCTCCCCTCAGAATTTGGGGGTTATTTAAAAGACAACTTCAGAAAGGCAAATTGGTTCCTGGAGCGGGCGGAATTTTCTCATCCAGACTGCTACAGCGGGCAGAATCCGTCTTGTTGATCTATTTTCGTGAACGAATTAACTTTTATCGTCGATCTTTCGCCCTTTTTACACTTCCATAGACGATTAATCAACGCAACTTTATCTCAGCTCTGCGCTGTAATGGCGCGTAACCATGTGTGTCTCTCTATACAATTTTAAGTAAAAACTGAATCAATTTCAGTTGAGTTTACCTCTCTGATGATTGCTTTATTTGAAAGAATTTCTGTGGAATAAACTTAACGAATTTCCTCGCTATCTGCTATTAAATTTACGGTAGAAAAGTTGACTTCGAGTGATTCGTAACGACTGACAGAAATTGTTTTCGTAGTACAACTTCGAACTTTGCGCGAAATTTTACATCGTAAAATCCTTAACTGGTGAACTAAATGCAATCAACATAAAGTAATTCGAAATAAATCTCTCCTTTAATGCATCTTTCTTTATCTAGTATCTGATTACTCGCTCATTCGCTAGTTAGAATTTTTGCTTATGGTTTGTAGAAGGCGCGTAGGCCGATTCGATAACAATGTTGGGTAAACAAACACTCTTGTAAGCCAATTTATCGCAGGAAGAAAAAAATAAAAATGTGATTGTCCGGCTTAGAGTCGGTCCGTATGGTGAAAAACGTTTTTTCACTATACGAACCTTCCAGCCGGCCAATAATATCAATATATTTGTTAACAATAATTTTAAAAAAATAAAACTTAACTTTTTGCGCAGATGTCGCGAAAGGCTGCGTATGCCCTGGCCAAACGATTACATGAACACAACATATCGTAAATCCCCGGCCAAACGATTGCAGCACCTCAACGCAACATATCCCAACATTGTTGGCCCAGCATTTGCAAGCTCCGACTAAACGATCGCAACATTTGAAGGCAAAGACTGCAACATTGTTGGGCGCAACATGCTGCATGTGTTTGGCCAAACTATTGCAACGTAATGTGACATGTTGCGAGTTGAAAATCAAGCTAAAAGTGCGTATTGCCCAGGCGCAACATTGTTACACGAACCTGCCTAAACGACTACAACATCATACAATATCCACAAACGTTGCATGAAAATTTGACCATTTTCAAATTTGAGCCAACAACAGCCAGATGTCGCAACACTTCGCAACAGCGTGGTCAAACGCACGCAACATGTTGCACCCAACAATGTTGCGATATGTTTGCGTTGATTTGTGGATGTTGCATGAAGCCCCCGCCAAACGATTTGCAACAGTTCAACGCAAAATATCGTAACATTGTTGGACGAAACATGTTGCGTGCGTTTGGCCACCATTTCGCGACGTGTTGTAACATGTT
>JAEMPF020017692.1:0-25000 GCA_022496165.2 Catalaphyllia jardinei | reverse complement strand
CAAGATTTGCATCCTTTCGATAAGCTAAGCTTCCCGATCGATCCCTAGCCTAGCGTACCGCGTCACGAGATGAATGTATGAGTTCTAGTGGTCCTACGTGTACCAGTTCTATGTCGTTAGGTGAATGATTGTCAGAAAGAGAATGGTGTGAAACTGCAGTGGGTCTGGAGGAAGGGGTGGGTCTGTCTACTGTTCGTCGGTGTTCATTAAAGCTGAAAATTAGCAGCCTTTTGAATATGGATTAATCTTATTAAGGGCAAAGTCTAAAAAAAATCATCGAATCTTTTTTAATTCCCGTCCAATTTGATACTGCGTTTAGGGGCAATTTTGATTAGTAATGGTAATAGGACTGAGTGGAGTCAAGAGAAAATGAGGTGAGAGAACATATCCCCGTGTCCTATGATAATCTTTTTAAATCTATTTTAAGCTTCGCGTCACGTTGTCAAAGTTATTTTTAGTCTAGGCCCCCGATCACGCAAGCAATGGCCAACGGTCATCAGGTTGTGTCCATCCAAATAAGAAATTGAAAATTTAGCGGGCTAAGAGAAAAAAAAAGTTTGTTCAGTTGAACTGCCGCACTGTTAGCATTGGAAATCATTTTCAGAGCTGGGCAGGAAAATTATACGTGCTTCTCCGAAGCCGTAAAACAGATATCGTGTCATTCCCCAGCATGAATAATGAATGATTAACACAAAGTGCCAAGACTCGAATTTCTAACCTGCTTGGAAGTCGTTTCTCGGAATTGAAAGTGTCGAAAGAATTGAAGCAAAAAGGATCTCTTTCGAAAGGTATTTTAAAGCGCACGACAGCTAAAATATTTGTTTCGCGTTTGTTAGAACTTTCACTCCAGAAAAACGGTGCAAATCTTTGTTTATTTAATATCGGAAGTGCTGTGTAACATTTACTGCTGACTAGAATTGCATTCCAATAAACACGCACAAAAGTCGTTTCTTAAAAAGTACTGAACGGACTAAATCGAAAAACATCTCTTTACAAAGGTTATTCAAAGCGCAGGACAGCACAATACTTGTTTCCCGTTTGTTAAAACTTTCGGTCCGAAAATCCCGGTGTAAATGTTTGCATATTTAATTTCGAAATTGCTTTGTAATATTTACCAGAGTTTCAGGGAGGTCCACGCCGAAAAAAGTGCTTCTCTGGAACGAACTAAAACATCGTTTGGATCGGTATAGACCCTGAGAGAGACCTATCTGGAAAGTTGAAACTGCTGGTCAGAAAAATTATCTTCTATGTGTTTATCGTGATTTTTACGTCGGAAATTAGTCTTGACATTTTTCTGCATGACTGGTTCACATTAGGCGCTCTAGCTGCTGACAAGAATTGCCTTCATAACACACTGGAAAGTCGTTTCTCGAAAAGTACTGAACGGCCTAAACAGAAAAAGATCTCTTTGGAAAGCTCTTTCAAAGCGCCAGACAGTTAGAATTATTCTTCCTCTGACCTTACGGAATGCGCTTCAACAATCCTGACGAAAAGTTTTTTGCGTAACTGATTAACTGTTAAAATTAAACCTCAATGTTATTGCGTCATTTAAATTGGCCAATCAGGTGTCTTTCCTAAAATAGCCTCGCAGCTTGACCACGCGCTAAAATTAGATATAAGAAGATTATCATGGGAAGGGGGGATGTATGGGGGATGTGTTCTCTTAGATCATAGTCTCTTGGTGGAGTCCAGTTTGGTCTGTAATAATACCAGTGATAATAACATCGGTCTGTTTATAACGAGTATGATTACAGACCGAAATGGACGAAAATTAAATCATAAAAATTACAATTTCCGAGAAAAGTGCAGCCAAGTTGCGAAGGAAAGGGAAAGTTTACATTGAAAGACTGACAAAGAGACGTCAATTGTTGGCGATTGAAACCAAGGTTGTGATTGGTTGATTTAAGGTGGCTCAAACTGAACAGTTTCCAGCACTTTGGTAAGTCGTTACAGCCACTATCACTTGATGCTACAATCGTGTATCAAAAACACTGACAACCATTGGTGAAGAAGTTGTTATCATTTTCAAACCACAATGTGTTACCACAGCAACAGTATGACCTGCTAAAAACACCCTTAATTACAGCTTTAGGAGCTTATTATTCAAAAATGGCACCGTAAAAGCTTTTTATATTGATAAACATGATAAGGCGCGGTTTTTGGCAAAATTTCTGTAGGTAGATAAAAAATACGAAACAAACAGCAGTGATAACCATCTTAAACTTGCACACTTTTTTAAAAGTAACCGTTGAAATTTAAAACAGCTATTTACATCTAACAAAGGTGAGGGGTTTGGAATGGACCTGGATTAATAATAATAATATACGTAATTGGCCACTCCCCCTCGGGGCTTTTCAGGACCAATGCAAACAAACAATGATAAATTAATATTCAAATAAACATAACCAGGTTAAGAATCCCAACTGGCGGGAGGCAGACCAGTTAAGCAAATACTTAACAGTAAACTATAAAAACTAGAGTAGATTCAGTAATAAAGCATCAGCTTTTCACTTCAATTCCGACGTTGACGTTGAAACCTGGCTCAAGGTCTTGAATAAATAACAACAACAACAACAACAAGACAAGTTACAGATGATCGTCATATACATCACAGGTTACTTAAAGAGAATAATTAGGAAATTTATAAGGTCTCTTTGTGTCTGCATGGTAGTCTGTTTTGCCGTTAGCCAAAATATCAAAGTATGTCCAGTGGTTTTGACGTGGTCAGCAATGGCTGAGGTATTGCCAACGAAGGGCCTTCTCTTGCCTTTTCACTTGGCAATTGAATTAGTGGAAAATAGGAGTTTTTTAAACCAGTCATAATGGAGGAAATCGTAACTTTTATGATAAAAGCAAAATAACAGCCCACACCGGTTGATTTTCTAGCCAATGTTTCTGAAAGTAAAGTGGAGCGATTTCTCTGAGATTTTCACTCGAGGTAATTAGAAGTTATAAGATTCAATTCAGACCAGAATGCCATTTGCAATAACGCTTAAAAACTCGCAATTTTCTCAAAAAGGCTCTTATAGACGTTTTTAAAATTTTACAAGACAAGGATGGCAAGTCCGAGATCCCGACGTCGTTTGAGGGCAAGTTATTCTGTTGCTCTGTAAAATGGGCGTATGGCGTCATTTCGTTGCTATGGTAACTCATCCTGGTGAATTGGACCCCACTTTCTTTAGCACACCGGCACTGTTTGATTTTCTGTCAGAATGTTTGTGCCCTAGTCGCTCAAAGTTAAACAGTATCGTTACTTAATAGGCCACTTTCGATATATTAAAATCCAGCTTGATAGTGAGGCCTAGAGGACACAAAAACATTGCATTCGGTCTCCTTATTTGTGCTAAGGCTCGCTGCCTCGCCGAATTTTAATAGATCTTAAGTGGTCTATTCACATCACAGAGGGGCTGCACGTACCCAGAGCTTAGTGTGACGCCGACAATAAGACAGTAGGATCTGGGAACGAGAAAGTGAAATATACCCCTTTTCACTCCGGCCAGGGAGAGATCAGAAAGAGGCTCCTCTAAATGAGGGAAGAGGATTCTCGTTGAGGGGTTTGAAAACTGCTGCTTTCTTAAAGGTACCAGAAATAGTTAGTTTTTTTAGATACCATGTTAGCCAGCGAAAAGCTGACTGAGGAACTCATCATGTTCGCCAGCAAGCCCTGCTGTCCACGGGATACATGTATTTCATCAACAACAGCAAATAAGATGCTGGCACAAAAACATTTGATTGAAATCGATTCACTTCAGCAAAAAGACTTTAATACCATTGACAAAAACTGATAGTTTTGAAGACCATGTATGATAGAATCGATTAAGAATCCAACCAATAGAAAAGAAGTGATACAATGTGAAGGCTCGGGTTTTCAAACTTTAATCAAATTGGCACTTGTATTTCAAATTCATTTAACAATAGCTCAATCATTTAATTTGCACAAGTACTTCACATCAAAATCTTTTTATCATAATAAAATTGTTACATATGACTTAAATTCAGTTCATCAAACCAGAAATATATTATGGCTCTATCAATTCCAAGCTCAATCATCCCCTCCCCAGGCATTCGTGCAAATGCACTTCATAGGCCATTGCAGAAACATGAGAGAACTGGGAAAGAGTGATTGTTTTCGTTTGTTTGAAAAATTAAGATATTCAAATGAAGGATCAACTTAAGTGTTTACCACAAATAGAAGTATTTGGAGGAAAATGACAATGGCAAAACGGTAGCTCTTAAAGTATCACCCAAAATGAAGTTAGTTTGTATGTATTGGGTAGACGTGCCACAACATTATAAGGGTTTGTATGGAATTCTGCAACTTTTGCAAGGTTCCTCCCATTTGGACAATTTTTTGCTAAAAAATCTTTAATACTTGCCTGGATAGCTTTTCATTCAGTAACAATTCAGTTGAAATGTTTCGATTTTCAATCTAATCAATATAAGGAACTCTATTTCTGCAATGGGCTGTTATATAAATGTTACCCTGTCCTTTGCAGTTCGGGTAGGCATTTGCAGTCCAGTGGGCACTTCTAGGCTCACCATTGGCATGTATTAACATTATTTTTCTAAAGAAAAATGCCCAAAAAGGGGAGGGGGGACTGAAAGAGACGCCTTTCTTGTACTCTTTGGTACAAGTTCTATGAGAATGAGCTTAAATCACTTCTAGACACTTACAAGTACCTATAAATGAAACGATGTCCTATTTGGAACAAGTAAACTATATTTTCCATACTATGAGAATTGTACTAACACTCAAAACTCAAATGTTTAGCTCAAGTTAAATCCACAGTCAACAATTTTATTGACAATACATCTTGTCATCTCTTGTAAATTGGACAGTTATTTAACCCAGCCATTAACCAAACTGCATGTAACTGTTGTTGGACTGCAGTTCTTTTCACAGACACCCCCTTCATCACAACATTTTCACTTCTCCTTATCAATTACCACACATTTTTATTTTGGTTCTGATTTAGCAACTCAGCAGCTAGTTAGTGACTAACTACATGTAGAATTCAGAGCCGAGTTTAGTAATCATCATCATGCTGACAAAATAGGAGGGGGAGGGGGAAGGGGGGGGCATTTGTGTTTGAATCTAGGGTTCCCAGGTTTAAGCCCTCCCTCTCTTTAAGTGACTACCTGAATTTGTTTTGCTGTAATCTTGGGTTCAACTCCTTTACTGCACTTTGCATTTACTGTAGCTGACTGGTCCACCTCCTAACAGGTGGTACAGGTGTACATGTATCTTGCACTATGGTGCTTTGTTATATTTTATATTCAAAATTGTTAAGATTGGGCTTAAAAAATCCCATTGAGGAGTGGACAATTAAAGTGTTTCATATCATCAATGGAGCACAGGTGCAGAATGCATGAAGAGACCACTGGGGTATGCTGCCCTTCATATTTAATGTGGGTGTAAATAGACAATGTGAACGTTTAAGAAGTTCTTACCTATTAAAGAAAAAAAAACTATTATACTGTTTCTTTTTGTTTTCCCGACTGAGACATTTTAACATTTTAAGGTGATTCCCTGGAAGTAACATGACATTAATTTTTTTAAAAAACATTTGTGGCTGTTCTTAATGCAGTTGTTTGAAATGTGCATAAAAACATGTACATACATGTACAGTGCTCATTTGCGAGTAATAATGGATCAAAGGTGCATCAAAAATCTGTGCAATGGCACCCATTAAGTACAGTTTCCTTTTTCTGAATGCCATTAAGTTTCAGAGTATCATTGGCCAAACACAGGGAGTTAATGTTAAATAAAAAGTCTCAATAGATACACTGCAAGCTCTTGAAGGAACAATTTGATTTGTTTCTTGGTGAAAATGTAAATCTCGGATCAGAGATGACCAAAAGTTGTGCGTATTCTAGGAGTGATAAGGTACAGGTCAGGAGTAAAAGGGAAAGAAGACATTTTTGGCAGAATTTTTTTCAACTGTTAAAATAGGTGCCTTACAGTGGAACCCTGCCTTACGACCACCCCGTTAATACGACCACTTTAATCTGGCCCGAAAAAAGGTGTCAGTCATTTTCTTATTTAAAGAACCCCTTTAATACGACCATCCCATTAATACGGTCAGTTTTCCATGGCCCAAAGGTGGTCGTATTAATGGGGTTCCACTGTATTTACATGTAAGAGAAAACGAGCATTTATTTTGCTGTCAAGCTTAGCTTGAGGTAAATCTCTTACATTGTGTACATGAATTCAGACACCCCAAGAGTATCCTGGTAACAATTCAAAATGGTAATAATTAAGACTTTTAAAGTTACAAAACAATTCAGTTTTATAGTCTTTAGTAACTTAAAGGCTTTCCCAGGGTCGGAAATTAACCTTTTTAGGCAGGCGCCAACTGGCGACTGACATTTTTTTCAGTCACCAAATGGGAAAATGTGGCGACCAGCTGTGAAATTCTGGTCGCAAGTGCAAAATGTTTAGTTGCATTGGTGACCAGGAAAGTGCAATTTCCGACCCTGTTTCCCATGTTTACCAACTAGAGAGTAACACTTATCTTAATTAAAAGGAGCCACTTATTCCTATGTTAATACTAGACTTACTGCTCTTAATGTGACATGAAAAGACATTCTATTTTACCTTATTTTGGTAAAAAGCAGCCCTATCACAATGGCTGCAACTGCAATAATTATGGCCAAAAGCACTGGACTGATGCTTCTTACTTCATCACTTGGAGTTGCTGTGATTGCTTGTGCAGGCTTCTTAGCCATAGTTGCAAAAGGACACACCCCGGCAGATTCTTTAGTGGTGTCGACATTGCTGTAAATCTCTTCAACGGTCAACTTTTTCTTCTTTGGTTCCTCTTCCACAAATCCAGCCAAGGCATCTATCTCTTGAAACAAGTATATGTTCAGCATGAAAACATAATTTGCTTCTTTAACAATCTCATCTGATTTGTTTTTATTAATGTTCAGTTCATCAAGGCGTGATCTATACATGTTCTTGAACTTCTTCGCATCTGAGATGTTTTCAAAGACATAAAACTGTACCCCTTCCCCTGTACTTGGAAGATCCATTGCTTTCAATGCCATTTTGCGCAGGATTTGTCCTCCAGACAAATCGCCCAGGTACCTGGTGTAGTGATGAGCTATCAGCAGAGCAGGATCATTGTCAGCGACTTCATGGATTCTGTCAACATAGGCTTTTGTAGCATCAGACATCGGAACCCTCTCCCTCCATTCCTCTCCAAAATAGAACTCCATATCTTCCTCCAAAGCCTGCAGACGTCCAAGCTCTTTTGGAAAATGCACCACCTTGAACAACTCATGTTCCTTGTGTTTCTCACTCTCTTCCTCAAGTGTCCTGAGGGAGACAAGACACATTTAAATGATCAGGGTGGGCACCATAAACACTCTAACATTAATTAGCCTAAACAGATGCCTCTTGATGAATGCTTTTTTTCAGATCCCTTAAATTCACCTACAACACACATGCACCTATAATACAGCATAGATATCAATGCCCAGTTATCTAACTGGCTGGCACCAAGTTAAAATTGTCTGCACACAGTTAGGATAACAATGCCATGGCATCAACTACATGTACATGCCACTTTTCCATCCATAAGAAAACCAAAACCAATTGTAACTCTTTTCACATGTTTTTCCATGCTTTGTGTCAGTTTTGAGTAATAACTTTGAGTTTTAATTAAGTAATTGTATAGTCTGCTCCATCCTTTGTAATTAGCCTGAATGATAACTTGTCCTGGTACTTTGGTTTGCAAATTTTAGGATGCTCGATTGAAAACTGCTCAAACAAGCGATACCAAGAGACTCCATGTGCTTCTGCTTAATATTACTACAGGGTTTGTACTCTTTAACGATTTTAAAATCCCACGCCTTTTCATGACCTTTCCGAGTTTTCCATGACCAAAGTTAAAGCATTTGTTTTGACAGTAGTATCAAAACAATCATTTAACGACGTGTTTCTCTGCATTACAATCCATAAAATACCTGCTTGTTCTTATTTCTACTGAAATTAAAGCCTGTATTTGACTCATCTGTTATTTTTCAAATTTCTTTTCTTTTTTGCCTTTTTATTTTCTGAAAGCATGTTGCTTTTCTATGAATTTCCATGTCCTTCATTAAAATTCCTTAACTTTCCAGGCCTGGAAATTGAAATCATGAATTCCATGACTTTCAAGGTTTTTCATGGCCTGTACAACCCTTGTACTGGTAAACAAAATTGCAACATTTGAAAAGTAATAAGCAATAGTTCCAGAAAATACACTGTATCCATATACCTCCCCTATGCCTGGGATTTTTTTTGTAATACCACCTGTCTGCAAATTGCAATTAAGCTTCACACATTTCTTTAAACGTTTTGGTCTCAGAAAGCCCCAGGAAATATTCCCATCTTTTTTAGGAGGGGGGAAGGCCGGGGGAGTGGATGGATATTTTCTGGGAATGCTCAAATATAAGTTATGAGAAATTGTGGTTCTCAGCCAAATGTACAGTAACCCTAGAAATATAGTACTGCTCAGAATAAACCCCTAACATGTCAAAATGGCCCACACATTGTTGCCTAAACTTTAAGGGCCAATTAATATATTTTGCTGTTTTCTTATCAGTTTTACACATCAAGTTGAGGTCTTTTTGTTGATATTTAGGAATAGTTTGGCTCTTAAACTATGACTTGAAACTTGATCTCTGGTTACTGCACATATGGTTTATTTTTGTACCTTTGCTCGCTCTTAAATATTCCAAAAAATAACATGGAATTAGGGGTGGGTAGTGGACAACTCAATTCAGGCATCAATGGGTTAACAGTCGTTTGCCGCTCGATCGCAAGCTCTTTCAACCCAACTTCTCACAGGCTAGGAAAAGGAACAGACTGCTCACAGTTTGGGGTAGTCTTTTGGCTTGTAATACTTTACAGAATATAGGACAGGTTCTGACCTTGTTTAGCACAGAGGCAAGTTGAACTGTACACCCTATTTAGGACAATGAGGCCAATAAACCATACCCTGTCCAGCATGTTCCTGTATAGCCCAAATAAGGGAGTGCCCCCCCTCCTGGGTTAAGATTGCGCATTTAATGTTCGCTTAATTATGAGCAGTACTGTAACAGACTTAAATGACTGCACAGCTATGAAATAAAGCCCTGCATAAAGCTGGCTCAAGATGTTTAGTAAATAAGATTCAGAATAGTAAAAGGATTTTTAAATCTTTCACATGTGCATTCTCAGGAGTGACACAGAATTGACATCTCCTTACTACACTTCACAGTTGAGCAAGACACCAAACAAGTTGACACAAACTTTTGATTTGAAAACTTTTGCAATGGCAATGCGAATGTATCCAGTCGAAACAAGAGCAGCCTAAAGTTTGTTTCATTCAAATAATTCAGTGAATGAAGCGACTTGTGTCTTCAACTATGGTAATTCTTTACTGAAATGGTGCTCAGAAGCACTAACCAAACCACGTGAAACCACAAAGGTTATCCACTTGTCTTTCACATAATCAAATTTAACTTCAAACTCGATGTTGGATGTTGGAGTTATACGAGAAACACACAACATACATAATTGACAATAATGGAAAGCAAAACTTTGCCAAAAAAAGCACCAGCACAGAGTCAAACTTTTCCATTGAATACATTCCCATTGCCATCAGAAATCTCAAAACTTGTGTGGAAGCTTGCATGGTGTCGCACTCACCTGGAAAGCATAGTACAATATCAACAAAATGTCCAGAAACAGGTGATGAGAGAATAGAAAATCATCATCTTCTGACCTTAAAGTGCAACTATGATCAAAATTTGACCCCTTGGTTTTTTAGGTCGATCACAAAGAATTCGAAGGAAAACACCGTTTACCATTTGCAAAATAATACCTGCATTGCTTCCGGAGATATTTAAGTTTGAAAAATGTCTAAAATATGCAAATGAGATGACTGATGACAATATACTCGACCCAAAATAACATTATTCGGCAAGGGAAATCCGAGCATTCTGATTGGTTTTTTCTTGGTTGGGATTTTACCATACAGACCATTTCCAGGGAAACGGTCCAAGCCGTGAATTTTTTTCTTTTCAAAAGCCGGCAAATTTATTTGCAGCTTAAACTACTAAAAGAAAACATGTAAAATGCCCTATTCCTTTGAATAGAAGAAGGCGACAAATTAGCCAAAAGAAAAACAAAAGAATTTAGCGACAGCCTACCTACATCAGAGCTTGAACACCTTTGGTTCAACATGTTCAACTACTTTCGTAAATACATTTGTGTGCATACATTTAAGCTCAATAAGCTTAATGAAGAAGAGAAGACAGCAACAATTTTCAGTTACCTTCACCTCTTCACTTAACATGTAACAAAGACGTTTTCATTCAACACACTAACATAAAATAATCAAGTTTAAAAATCGAACAGAAAACTAGTATTAAAGCGTAAAGCGAAGGTCATGCACTAGTACACAAAACAGGCGAAAACTACTTAGCGGACTAATGAAAATGAATCCAAAAAAGATGCCAACCGAGAGATTTTGGCGACTCCAATCCAGTTACACATGAAAGAACTGTATGGTGAATGTTACCTCCATACTTTCGCTCCCAATCCAGTAAGTTCGCTCCCAATCCAGTAAGTTATGCTGGTAAAACATTCGGAAGATGTTCAATAATTTTTTTTCAAAGTCGTTGTAGCTGTTAGCATCGCTGGTAGCTAGTTCTTTCTGAGTTGCTCGCGTCATCATGCGCCGGAAGTCCTTTGAACTTAACTGACCGGAAGTGCATTTGAAAGAAAAATATATAGCATGAACTGAGTGTCATTTAATAAACTACTTACTAACCCAGCTAGCTCAAGCCGTACTGGGGAATATTGGCCCTCAGTCGTTTTTGTACGGGCCTGGCTGTGCTCGGTCTGTACTGTCACAACCTCAGGCCAATATTCCCCAGTACGGCCCTTGCGCTCAGTTAGTAAGAGGTTAGTGTATAAATAGAGCTATCTTGGCCAATTTGCAGCGCAGACCACTGAAACTAGGCTAGTAGTTCTACAGAAAGCACACCTACTGCTATAACACATTTTGTTGCCATGGCAACTCACTCTTTTCCAGTCCCCATCCACTTGATTTCAATATGTAAATGATTTTCAGCACGAAAAATGTTAAAGCCACAAACGCAAGCTAACATATTTATATGCCTGTTGGATAATGTATATGAGGCACCAAACACGATCAAAGGCTCCCTGAGCAGCTCATGGATAGATAGTCCAATCTCAAGTTTACTTTTGCCCCTGTGGCAAAACAAGTCTGAGTGAAACTATTAGTATGAAAATATATGTCACCTGTATGGTCATTCGCATGAAAATCAAGTGATTTTCATGGGAAATGTTTTGCAGGTCTTTGCAATCATTCTGCAAATGGAAACTCAGACGGAAGTGAAAGTCTGCATGTGTGCCAAGCAGCCCATCAGGCCAGCACTCATACGAATAACCTAACAAAAAAACAATTTACCTTCTTCTCGTGGTCTGTTTACAATGTCCAATTACAAAGCTTTAGATATCAAGTCTATCAACATTGAAGCTCGCGTGAAGCCACCTGAAGTAATTTGGCATCAAACAATTAGGCGTTAAGCTACTGGAATGTGTGCAAAACGTTTTCTTTGTATTAAAGAAAAAAAATCAGCTGAAGAAAAATTAAAAAATCTTTTCGCTGCTTGCCATCTCTACATGTACTTTCTAAAGTGCTCTGGCTGCTCTCAAGGTAAACTATGTCACAGCTCTTCCTCGCAAAAATAAAAGAACCGCTCAATTCTCGTGAATACCATTCGATAGCCCTAGCAAAGCCTATCCCTTTCATTAAAAGGACAACTTTTGATTTCATCTGTGACATATGATGACAAATTCAGTTAACTTAATTGTTATCCCCCATAAAATTACATCAACATCTGGTTATCATTAAACAACACAACAACCCATGCGTTCTTCCCAAACATCTCTGTTTCATCTATTACCTTATTTCACCACATACAAAAGAACTCCAGTTCTTGCATATTACTCCTATGAAAAAGATCTAACAATTCTTATTGCTTTTTAGTGGAAATTCGCGCTAAATACAATAACATATTGTCTCAGGTTAAACATGACGCGTTTATCTTGCCAAAAAACATGCCATTCTCTGCCCATTAGAGCATAGTAGAAATACTCAGCCTAAAAAGATATCTCCAACACGACATAATATTACTTTGGCGTGGTGACGAAAATAACTATCTCTTGTCTTGTTTCAACAAATGCTGAGCTAAAACACTTGTCTTGCTTTTAAATTATGGTATTCCTTAGAACATGTTATCAAATTTAATTCAACAGCAGTGACATAACTACGGAAGGGGAGAACTGTTTAAGTATGTCAAAACTGTACGATGAATAATTGCTCTGCATAGGGGGATTCATGCTGACATCATTGTTTACATTTTTGCTCATTTGCATACGACTTTGCTGACAGAAATAAACATGTTAGATATTAATTGACTCCAGCCAGCTAAAGAGCTAGTTAAACTTAATACATGCTGAAATTCTTAGTTCTTTGTGTGTAATATTTAAGGAGAAATTGTCTTTCAAAAACTGCAAAATTTCTGGGTGGCAAAGGCGCTAATGAGCTCGTACATTCTTTGTAAAATTTTGAGTTTTTAAATCCGCGTTGCACAAAAAGTATTCAATACATCAGACTCATATTCATTGGCAGGGTTAATCGTACTATGACCTTTCAATATTCAGAACTGATTTATTTGTAGCTCCATCGGAAACTAAATTGCTTATGCTAATGAGGCAAATAGTGTAAACAAGGATTCCCCTATTTAATACATATTTGAAGCTTTATGGAAGGAAATTAATTTTAATTTGTTATGGGGTAGGCTGTTAGTTCGTGCAAAGTACAACCCTTCTATTCAAGGGAATTTCTCCCGAGCTCCGTTAGCTTTGATAAAGACTTGATATTTTACACCCTCTAATGCATCAGTCTACGCCTGTGCCCCTCAAAAAGTGAGTGAGGAACTAACATTCCCACGTTTTAAAACAGATATCAAGAACTAGTTTTCTATATTCCAAGCAACATGCAGTAGGGATAAATTTTACATGGCTACTGTAATATGTCACCAAGATTAGTTAATTCTGAAATTGCTTTGTCACGCTATGCCTAACTTTACAACACTTTCCTAAAACAAGGCCAAGTGTATCCCTAACAAATATGCTCTGCCTTGCAGGCATAAGTGAGGAAAGGGTAGCACTAGGGCCAAAAATGTAAAAACGCAAGAGACACTGACCTATAGCGAGAAACAGACTGTTTCCAAAAAGCAATACACTTTAATCTCCTTCACCCATAAAAATTCCATTCATTTGCATTTGCATTGTTTCCTCCTCCAGGTAACATTTTACCAGGCATTTTTTTGGTCGTGACATTGTCGCCTTTTAGCATCGTATATTCCGAAGCGAGCATCGCAGCTTTCAGGATTTCAAAGTCCACATTGCTGAAGCTTATGTTCCTTAGCTCTTTAATTTTCAATCATAGCACTCCGCAAAAGGTCTCCTCGTTATAAAAATAGAATGAAAGCCCATCCTCATGCTGCGATACGCTATGCTGCCGCAAGTCTTCTAGTCTTTCCATGTACATTTTTTGCAGCTATTGCTGCTTAGCTTGACAAATTTCAATTTTACAACTCCACGAGTTGAACCAAAAATCATCTTTGTGCTGCATTAGCCGCCATATGTATGAACTCCATGTTGTCGGACAAAAAATTTGCCTTTCTAGTACCCCACTAAAACCTGCTGAACCTACAGGACAAAGTGCCTAGGACAAGAATCATACTAGGCAGGGGAGGGTTAGGAGAAATGATTTAATCCGGTTTTAATGAATAAATTAATCAGAGTTGAGTGAGTGATCAAGCGCCACCCAATTGCCTTCTATGCTCATGGATGTTACGTAACATCCATGAGCAAAAATGGGATGCCAAAGGTGGCCAGAAATACCTTCAAAAAATTGGGGAGGTCTGGAACCTAGTATGTTGCCATGGTAACAAAACTGTTACGCTCAAGTTGTGGAGCACATTTAGTAGAATCTTGCTGCAAAAAATCAATTTCTGATACAAATTGGCTGAGATACCTTTTTCATCATATTTGATCAAAATTTGGTTGACATCATCACTTGGCTAATTTGCATTTTTTTGAAAATGTGAATATCTTGGGAACAAAAAGAGATATTTGGAAATAGTAAACAGCATTTTTCTTCTCATGCGCGCTACTTATTTTTGCTTTAAAAGGGCTTCGATAGAAAAGATGCGATTTTCGTCTACTGGCACTTTAAAGCGTTGGCCCCATGGATTCGCTTTTTAATTTGACAATTTGCAACAATAATTATTAGTTTAATAAAATATAGCAAATTGGTGGGTCTCAATTTGAGAGGGATAGTTGTCATAATACATGAAACATACATTGATACTATTTAGTAACATGACTGTGCTTTTTTATATACCGTTTAAAAAACAAAATGGCAACCCTGCAATCAAACTGTATCAATGCACTTCACCTTACCTGTACACAAAGTAGAGATCAGCGAGAAGTTCCTTGTACCACTGTCTTTGAATTCTTCCTTTGGCGAACTCCTTTACAAAATGAACGTTTTCTGCTTCTCTGTGGACTTTCTTGGTACCCTTTTTAAGCTGTTTAGAGAGCTGAATTGATGGTTCTTTTTTCTCAATCTCTTGACCTACATTTTCTATGACATTTTCAACGGAGCTCTCCAGAATCTTTGTCCAGCAATGACCATCCAGCAGTTCAATCAGTGGCTTGCCATCACTGCAGACTGTCTTGAATGGGCATCCCTCATCTGTCACGAACACTGGACATTCGCCCATTTCCTCTCTCAAAGAATGGGACACTTCATGAATGTGCTTAAAAATGTCCAAAAGTTTTGCACCATGGGATCCCTCAGTGGAGAAAGAAGGTAAATTGGCAAGCTTCTTATAGATGTCTCCTACAACTCCACTATCCTTATAAGGACAACCTTCTTTAAACTCAATACACAGTTCCAGCTCTTTTCCATAGTCTCGCTCTCCAACTTTTGCAAATGGACATCCAGATTCAAATGCAGGGCAGGTGTCTCTTAAATCTGTGAGGCACACAAGGTGAGAAAGAGACTTTTCAGACTCTGATTTGTTTTCTTCTACTGCAGTAGGTACATGAACAGTTTCTGCTGCATTGACAAGTGGCTTTCCCTCACTCTCAACGGACTTGAAAGGACAGCCTTCTTTCTGAAGCACAGGGCACTTGTCAGCTTTTTCATGGCCAACACTGTGTATGACCTTTATGGTCTTTGCAACAGCTTCTTTGTGGGGGTAATCTTTGTCACTCCTTGGAATCTGTGATAACTTACTGTAGATTTCTTCTATTGTTTTGGCATCCTCAAATGCACATCCACCCTTAAACTCGGGGCATTTCTTGATTTCTTCCAGAAGAGCTTCATTATCCATCTTGCCAAATGGGCATCCTTCTTTAAATGCAGGACACTTCTCCTTAAGCTCACTGACATTGGATGCTGTCACTAGAACAGTAGTGGGTGGCTCTATCAATGGCTTTCCTTCCTTACTGGCATCTTTGAAAGGACATCCTTCGTTAGTTTTGAACACAGGACACTCTCCAACTTTCTCTTCCAAGCTTTTAGACTCATAGTGAACAGCTCTTAGCATGTTCAGTAGGTGCTCATGTGCTACACCTGTAACGTGCTTTGACTCTGGCATTTTGGATAGTTCTTCAAGGATTTCAGTCACATTGCCTGTACTCTTGAATGGGCAGCCTTGTTTGAATGCAGGACATCTCTTGATTTCTTCTATGAAAAGATCTTGAGTAAGTTTAGAATAGGGACAGCCATCCTTAAAGGCAGGGCAGTTTTCATGAACCAATTCTGCAGCATAAGCCTCCATGATGACAGAAATTCTGAATCAAAATTAAGAGACAATTAAATACCCTGGCAAATTGAGTTTCCTGTAAATCAAGATTTTGATGGCCCTTACATGTATATATACTGGCAAAGGAAAACGATCCGCATATACTTGCTGACTCTCACACCCAAGAACAGAGTCTCAAACATAAATGGAGGTTGAGAGACCTTTGATCTCATGGATATCCATGCCTATAAACCAATTTTTCATATCCAACTGAAAAATATGAGCTTCACTAATACAGTTTGTAAACTGCATATGTATACTTCAGCTGACAAAAGACAAATGTCATTTTCTGGGAAATCTGTTTGGAAATTGTAGACCACCTCCAGAAGAAGTTCGGAACGGAACATCGGAAATTTCCTTACCATTTGCTAAACATTTCAGTTTCCAGTCTCTCATCAGCCAAAAACAATTAAGGGAAATCAAATAGCAAATGGTGAGCACCATTTGCTGATTTTTCAAACCCTTACCATTATTGGATGCAGTGGCCCCTCCTTATTTTGGGTAAAAAAAGAAGAATCGACAGAAGGGAAGAAGGCCAGCAGCCAAGTAAATCAATACCAGGCCTGGGTTTAGCTTAAAGCAGGCCCACGGCCCATCGGCCTGCGACAGCCAGAAGGCCCACAAAGGACCGGCGGCCCGGAGGTCCAGTCCTGATTTTCCACAGATTTTTTCTCCAGTTTTTAAATCCACGTACTTGCATCAATCTGCATCGGATTTGGGCACGCAAAATGGACGACGGTGAGTTAAATTTTGTTTGCCATTGACCATTTGAATCCTTGTTTCTGTTTGTCTCATGTTATAATGTTTTCATTCTCTGCTCAAATTGTCTCTTTACAGAAACAAATAGCACAATACAAGACTTTCATTATCGAACAATGAAGCTATTTTCAAACCATACTTTGAAAGTGAAAATATCATAAACTCACATTTAACATATCTGGTTCCGAGGGAAACAGTGAATTTTGTTTCCCACAAATCTCAATGTTTCCCTGAGATGGACAAAAAATCTGTGGGGCCAGTCATTAAATGATTTGTCATATAGCAAAACAAAACAAAAGCAAAGTTTGAAAACAAGCTGAGATTCCAGGGACAACATCAAGCCACCTCTGATCACGTGCAACAGCAGTAACATTTCCTGGATAACAGTGAACTGTTTCCAGTTAGACGTCAGTTTTCGTAATGTTGCCCTCTCATAGCATTTGGCTGGAAACAGTTTTGTTGTTAGATGTCATGTGACCATGAACAAGCCAATAAATGAGTGCGCTGTACCGGGAAAAACGCCAGCTATATAACAAATTTTATTATTTAGCTTATGAAACTTTCAGTCTCAAACCCTGGTTTGAAAGTAACTTGTATCATTGAGAATGGACTTCCTCCCTTTTCGTGTAAAGTCTGTAAAGAGACGAATAAACAGAGAATTTAATGACAATGTTTTTCACTTAGCAGCATGCAACAAAACAAAGGATTGAAAAGGATTGAAATGATTATTAAAATGGTAAACGAATTCAAATTGAAACATCAATTTTTCACGTCAAAACCCGATGCAGATCATATGTGGATTTAAAAACTGGACAAAAACTCTGTGGAAAATCAGGACTGGGCCAGCCTTCGGGCAGTGGG
This sequence comes from Catalaphyllia jardinei, assembly GCA_022496165.2. Classification (NCBI taxonomy): domain Eukaryota; kingdom Metazoa; phylum Cnidaria; class Anthozoa; order Scleractinia; family Caryophylliidae; genus Catalaphyllia; species Catalaphyllia jardinei. The sequence continues at coordinate 7,435 of JAEMPF020017692.1, read as the reverse complement.
CCGCAGGGCCTTTGGGCTCCTTGGCCGTCGCGGGCCATGGGCTGCAGGCATGCTTTTAGCAAAACCCACCAGGCCCCCCCCCCCATTACGCCAAGGTCTGGATTCGCCACTTGAACAGATCGTCCCAATCGGTTTATTCTGACAAATGGAAAGCACCCAAATTACATTTTTTTCCCGAAAAACAGTCCACCGGGATGAACCGTTCCATTTGAATTCTCCCGGAATTACCGAAAATTTCATTCAAATGGTAAGCGCTACAGTTTACAACATTCACTGATATGCAGAAGCGAACATGCACATGGAATACAACATGCACGTACAAGTACACCTGAAAACCACGGCCCTTTGGCTTCGATATTAAAGCACAAGGGAACGAATTTACAGTTAAATAAGCTTTAGTAAGCTAAGCTTAAATTTACAAGTTCGACTCTATTTTTTAGAATCTTTTAAACCGGGGACATGCCTTTACATATCTGGTAATATGTCGAGAAAAAATTTGCCGCGGGAATGAACCGAACGAACACCCAGTCGGAAGAATTCTAAATGAGTTTCATTAAAACATCACTGGCCACCATCAACGACATACGACAGAGGGCGAGGACGGATGCCACTGAAGCGAATGGACGACATTTAACAAGGTGACAGGAAATTACTAGAGACCCCAAGAAAACAAAAAGCCTTTCAAAGAAATAAACCCAAGAGTATGTGGCCTATAGGAAAGAACTCCTAGATAATAGAAAATCGAAAGATTTACCTTGATCACCTCTCCCTGGCTTCTCAGCAGCTTTGTTGGACCAATATGGGCGTCAAACCGGACAGCCCGATACTTTATGCAACAATTTTGGGTCAAACCATCCAATGAAATCACGGTAAAAGTGTCATGTGATACTACTACTGGTGTTGGTTTCTGCTATGTCATAGTGCCAATAATAGCCCTTCCGACAATATTGGGCAATCCATCCTTGATGCCTTCACGTATGGTGTCTGATGCTGTTCTGGCATTGTCCCAATATGTTTTTTCAGAAACAGATGGACTTTGATTAAGGGCGCGTTCGTTTGGGATATTCCGGAATGAGAACATATTCCGTAATATATTACGGCTATTCTGCTCCTGGGAGTAGAATAGCCGGAATGGAAATCCATGGGTGCTCACCACCCGGGGGGGGGGGGTACTTAGGTCAATTTTTGCTGGGTATGTGCCGCTGGCCACTCAGAACCCCTACCCCATTATAGTCTATTCTGTGGCTAATTATAGACCCCATCTTAGTCACTTTTGGGCAAATGTAATTTTTCCCGATCCCAACTTAGTCACTTTCTGTTGATGCCTCTACCTAATAGAAAATGAATTGACACGTTTGTTAAATTGAATGTAGAACACTTTACTTTTCATCTACGATCAAACGCTTGCTAATTCAAAAGAAGATCCAAGTTGTGTTCCGGGTTGTGTTAACTTCAGTGGAGGATAGAATAGCCGCAAAATAAATACCGTAGCACGGATGATTTGTTGGACTTTGTTCTGGACTCAGGGGTTCCGCTCTATTGTGCAAGTCATTAATGTTTAAGTTGTGATTTCCTGAACCGACGGAATTCAATGCGAGACGACTGTTAAATATTAAAAAACAGCACGCACCATTTTTTAACCGCGTATCTTCCCTGCTTGCCAGAATTTTCTTATCCCAGACATCTCGAAAATGTGCGACCCCATTCTAGTAACTCTACCAAAAATGTAACCCCATTATAGTCAGTCCAGTCTTGAAAATGCGACCCCATCCAGCGGCACATCCCCATTAGCCTCTTATAAGGAAGTACCCCCCCCCCCCCGGGGCTCACCATTTGTCAAACAAACGCTTACTCGCATTATTCCAATTATTCTTACTCTGGATTGATCCCAAACGAACGCCATTTCTACTTTGCAAGGTATTTAAGTAGAATTCCTGAAACTTGGTCTTCAGACGGTCCAGGTCGTTCGTGGCTTTTGTCGTCCGTGACAAAAGCCGCGAACGACCTGGACAGTCTGAGAATCAGGTTAAGACCAATAGGGTCGTGATGCAATCAACCAAAAATAGTAACATTTTAACTTCTGTCATGTGACAGGGGATGATTTGTCTAATGGGTGTGGTAGAAAAATGAGGTTGTTTCCAAAAACAGCTGTAAAAAGCACTGGAAACCAAAACTTAGATTCATTGCACAGAACAAAATAGAAACTTACATATGCTTAGTTGACAGTCAAATCTCGTTTTGTAAAAGAGCTGGAACTGTTGGCGTCAATACTATAAAATACTACCTCAAAAGGCTGTGACCGGTTGCCATTGCAACCACTTTGAGTAAAACCTTCTATTTTTTTTCTCTTTATGAGTGCAATAGCTCACAATTCATCTTATTTCACCAAATTTAAACAAACCCTTTGGTCCATTTTAGGGTAAAAAGGTAAAGTCTGCTTAGGAGCCAAGTGGCTCATTAGGCCGGAGCTTATCCCGGTTTCCTTAGCATGAAGCGACTGAGAGTATTTCTACTCCCCCCTGAATGGGATGCTAGACCATCGTAGGGTTACCCCCCCCAGCATTAATTTCGCCGGTACCCACTTATACACCTGGGTGGAGAGAGGCACTGCGAGAGTAAAGTGTCTTGCCCAAGAACACAACACAATGTCCCCGGCCAGGGCTCGAACCCGGACCGCTCGATCTGGAGACGAGCACACTAACCATGAGGCCACTGCGCCTCTCACATCCATTTTAGGGTAGGCTGACCCTTGAACAAATCTATGGATCTCGTCATAACATTGCAAAGTGAAGAACTCGACCCTTGTTTTACCAACACGGACCTTGTACTGTACTAGTTCAATAACATAATTCAGTTATGACAGAAAAAGGTAACAAATCTCTTTTATTTATGGCTAGACTGGAATTTGTGCACTGGTGTTTTGATGCCCAAGTTAATTACCAATACCACTATTTCAGCTATTTTAAGTGGGACAATGCTATCAATAAGATAGTAAAACATCAAAGTCAAGATCTTTCAGTCCTTTTTTAAAGAGAGTTAGCTGACTTTGCATATAGGCAAGGAAATCCATAATTTAGGACCAGCATAAGCATAACTCCTTTTCATGAGGTCAGTTTTCGGTAATAGCAGATTAATGATTAATCCACTGTTCCTAATATTGTATGGATTTCTTGCCTCAACTTTGGAAAATTTATCACTTAAATAGGATGGGGCTTCACCAGGAGAAATTTTAAGCATTTGGGTTGCTTCATGCTTTGCTCTAATCCGAGTTTCTCCAAGACGTCATTTGAGCTATAGATCATAGGCAGCCTTTAAAACAATCCTACCAGCCCTATTCTGCAATTTTTGTAATCTGGTTCCCAGACCTTTAAATAAGTTATCCCATAACATATCACAATGACAAGAAATGTTAGAGGCAGAGTTGTCGATTGACCAACAGGTTAGATGATGCTAAATATTTACACTGTCCCCAGTTCATGCATTTTCATTAGCTTATTTAACCAGAAAACTAAGAGTAGTCCTGTACCTCTTCCAGACCTGTATTTTGATTTGTTCTCCTGTCCTATAGCTCCTATTGTTTTAAGCACTAAGGGCATTGTTTAATGATTTACCTTTTGTTTACTGAGCCAATAGCAAACTCTGTTTGGAAAGCTACAGGCTTTTCCAAAACTAAGGAAGGTGGCCACAATTAGTCATACACAACTATGACTGGGTTCTTATAACAAAGATAAAATGTTCTGACACTCTTTTGTCCCTTAAATCTAGATCCAACAAAACTACTTATAGACAACACAGTGATTTGTGGTTCATTAGTAATATATAGATTTAGGCCAGCCTAAAAGCGTAGCTCTGGGTTGTTCAGTGCCCAATAAAGCTAACCCAGGAAAAGGTAGAATTTTGATTTGAGTTTTGTAACATTACAATGAGGTCTTCTGTTTATTGTTTGACTTCCTGTTTTGAGTTTCATAATCACCATATACACAAAATAAGGCAGCAAAAACATTTGTAGAGAAGGAAAAAATTATAATTCGAGTAAATTTTAATCCTGGGCTTGCGGTAACCAGCTTCCAAACATTCCTGCCCTGGTTTGAACAAATTAACCTGACCTGAGCCTGCGATCCAATCGAAAACCAGCAATTGGTCAGTGGTCAACTTCCAAAAAAAATGTGATCTGGATAAGCTGCAGACTTTAGCCCGCGATATGGTCACGTGATACTGGTCAGCAGATACCTTGTTTTGACAGGTGTCAATTGATCATACAGGGATGTCCACTAGCAAAGAAGTACACAGTAAACCAAGGTTGCATGTCTCTGTCAAGCTATTATTTGGAGTAAGGCCCCCATGTTGCGCGACTCCGTTGTCATCGTCGTCGTCATTGTTGTGCGTGCGTGCCTAGAAGCAATGCCGCTAACCACGATCACCATGAGAAAATCAACTCATGGGTTTCCATTTCTTTCCTATATGAGTATGGGGCTCTGCTTGGAGGCCCTTCAGGCCGCTGGAGCTCCGCTAATAAAAGTAATGACATATGTTCTTCAGCCTTTGAGCTTGGGCTAATTGGAATAAGCTGTTGTAAATCTAGAACAATCAAAACAATTTTACACTCATCCTCTAGTTACTTATCATTTATACATCAATGAAAGAAGTACATGTAATGATAAAAAATTTAAAGTGCTACTGCAACCAAAAATCATTGCTACTTTTTCCACAGGTAGCCCAAGCTCTCTGGGCATCGTCAACATGACATTGTGTAATAGCGTTATTATTAAGAGATATCGATCGTACAGAATAGTTCAAAATAAGGGGAAAAAATAAAATCGACTTACTTTTTCTTGTTGTGTATAACTTCTGTTTTCATGACGTTTCAGAGCGATTCTAGCGAGATTTAGCTTCCCTGTATTCCTCTCTATATATAATTCCTCAAGGTAGGGCACTCGAGTGACGGAGCCCAGCAGATCGCCCAAAGGAATCCAGCCATAAATTCGCCCCAAAGGATCTGATCGCCTCAAGATTCCGCTTAGAGTAACGTTAATAGAGTTCTTAAGTGTGACGTCACAAAAAATTAAATCTGTGAAATTATGGGATTGGGCGCCATTTTCGAATGTAGTATCCTTAAAAAAGGTTCCTTGCCAAAACTTAGCTCTTAATTGTAATTCCCAGCTGAAATATGAAGGATTGAAATTTGATACTGCCCCATATAAATCTCTCTAATTTTGAGTCAGTTCTAACCTGAAGGAACAGAAACAAATTTTTAAGGGTTTTTATGGAATGCCATCAAACTTTGATCCCTTATCTCTACTGGGAATTGCAATTCGGAGCTAATATTTGGGATGAGGACGTCTTTTAGCATGCTCTATAAGAATACGGCATCATATCCCATGATTTCATAAATTTTATTTTTGTGACGCCATCACTTTAGAACTCTATAGATGCTCTAACCATTGCTTCTCTTTATGGGATTAAAATGTCCGCCAAGGAGCAATTTTAGCGTGCGGATCTTTCAAGGCTTTTCCATCGATAGCCGTTGAAAGATGCGGCGACTCTATGTTCCGTGCACCGACCGTTTGAAATTAGCATAATGACGCGGGTGGGAGAGGGGATAATGTCCACCACGACTGTTATACATATCTTACTTTCGCCCATATAGAGAGGAATACAGGGAAGCTAAATCTCGCTACAAACGCTCTGAAATGCCTCCAAACGCCATGAAAACAGAAGTTATACACACAACAAGAAAAAGTAGATTTTATTTTTTATTTTGAACTACCGGTATTCTGTACGATCGATATATATCCCATACAAACTCTTATAATAATGCTATTACACAATGCCACCTTAGTGATGCCCAGAGAGCTTGGGCTACCTGTGCTTTTTCTTTGTATTTCAAAACTACTGGTATGTAACTGAACCACTAAGTGGCTGAAGTTTTAAGCCTCCATTTAAAAAGATACCTGTTTATTTCTACTGAAATTTTCCTAATTTTAATGGTCCTCCATTACTAACTTTAAAATCTTGAGCTGGATTGAGGAAAAGATGATGTCAAAGACTCACTACATGTAGTTCAAAAATGCAATGTGAAAGCACATGCCTAAATTAATATGCAGTAAGGGAGTCTCGAACGTTCAGACTTTCAAACTTAAGCTAGCGAGTCTTTGACGTCATCGTATCTTTGATCCAACCCTCTGAAGTCCAATCGCACAATTTTTGAACATGAACAATGGCGGACTGTGAAATCCTAACTTTCCATCAAAGAAACAGCCAAGCTTGGATAAAATTTGAAGCATATGATTAAGAATTTTGCTAGTAAGGTGTCAAACAAACACGCTTTAAAAATCTGAAGGAAAAAGAGAAGTGAATTTTTTCATCATAGTAGCACTTTAAAAAATCTACAAAATAAAATAATACTGATTATTCTACATCACTGTCACTACGCTTGTCCTCTGTTAACTTTCTGTGAGGTCACCATTGTTTTAATCTTCTTGATTCTTTTGTCCTTCTTTACCCTGGTCCCAGAGGCTTTATTTTATTCTTTATCCGCAAATTTTGCGACGCAAACTGCTTCTTTTTATTTTCTTTTGTTGGCACGAAGCCACTTGGCGTCGCAAATTTCCAAATAAAAAAGGTTGATATTAAAAGAAAGCCTCTGGGACCAGGGAAGTCCTTCTTCTTCTTCATCATCATCATCATCTTCTTCACACTCCCCTTCCACCTCCTCATCAATCATGTCATCTAATGCCTCCAGGTATGGTTTGGTCAGGCTATTAAAAATATCGCAAGGGATTTACATCATTAATAGACATCACAATATTGTGGGAAACTGACACTTTCTATGAAAGGGCCCATTTCTTGAAGCTTCCTGGCTACTCAAGGGCTTGTCAACTTACAGGGACTGCTTTAAAGCTGCTGCTTTTGGCCGAAAGCAGAATGCAAACCTCTAAATGAAACTGAAATCAGTTTTTCACAGAGCTTTGGAATATTAGATCATACAAAAAATTAAAACAGTAACACTATTTTAATTCAAATTATAAATAGAAATATTTCTATAATTATCTAAGCAAGTAAACCAGGTTTTGATCAATATGATGCAAATGGACTTCTCTATAAACTCATTGGCTTTCATTGGGGTTTTGCATCACTGTTCTCTGTTTTGCATCCTGTACATTCCTTGCTGTGTTCTTTGTAATATGTTAATACTTTGGTTTTGGTTTCAAGGCACTGTTTAAATGAAACTGTTCACATGTCACTTTCTTCCTATCTGAAATAGAGTGATGTCCTTTCTTATCTGGGACATTGATGGGGACTGCTGGACCAGCCTAGCCCTCAGTGGAGCTCCAATCGGCTTTACAAATTATATCATTAGGTTAGATAACTAGTGCCAGTCCCAAATCCCACATTAGAATTTAAAATCTTTAAAACTCAGTCTACTTGTTATTGG
>JAEMPF020017691.1:15000-30664 GCA_022496165.2 Catalaphyllia jardinei | reverse complement strand
AGGGAATAATTCCTTGCAAGAATCAGACTTTCCAAAACACAATTTTTGCGTACTTATCAAAATTTTGGGAATATATTTTGGTTATGACGTAAGACAAAGGGACAACCTTAATTTTAGGGAAACTTTGAAAAGTATAAAAAAATCAGTCAGTCTATGGAAATGGAGAGGCCTCTCCCTTTTAGGAAGAATACAAATAGTCAAATCTTTTGCTATCCCGAAGTTCATGTTTAGAGCATCTGTTATACCGACATCTAAGGAATTAATTAAGGAGGTGAACTCAATTCTTTACAGTTTTATTTGGAACGGAAAAGATAAAGTGAAGCGCCATGCACTAATTTCTGACATTGGAATGGGTGGACTCAAGATGCTGGACATTGACTCGATGATTGGTGCAAAACGAATAATGTGTTTAAAGAAATTTTTGGAAGATTATCAAAGCACTTGGAAAACAATTCTAGATAAGCTTCTTTCACCAGTTGGAGGACGTTTTGTTTTACATTGTAATTTTCACACTTCTAAATTGAAAATCAGCCTGCCGGATTATTACAAGGAATGCTTTGATGCGTGGTCAGATTTAAACGGGATAACACCAAGTAGTTACCGAGAAATAATTAATGAGCTCATCTGGAATAACCAATTTCTCTGTTATGACAAAAAATCAATGTACAGAAGGGACATAGTAAATTTAGGCTTTGTAAAGATAGGAGATTTGATAACGGAAAACCATTCCTTCTCGTATGGTACCAACCCACTTGTAAATCCAGAACAAAGATTTTTTCTCATGAGTATTATCAACTCAATTCCTGCAGAATGGCGTTCTGTTGTGAAAGCCTCTGTGGATGCGTCAGTGAGTGACCCTCTTCCAAATATCCCAACTATAAGGATGGAAAGTGACAATTTAGTACCAATTTCTGACGCCTCTTCTAAACAGATCTATCAATTTTTTCTGCGGAAAAAACAGATTCCACCCACTGCTAAACAAAAATTAACCAACAAGTACCCAAATACTGTAATCAGTTGGCAGAAAGTTTATTCCTTAGCCTTTCAAACCACTTTAGAATCTAAGATCAGGGAATTTCAATACAAGATCCTAAATTGCATTGTCTTTACGAATGAAAAACTTAGTCGCATTGGTCTGGTTGAATCACCAAGCTGTACTTTCTGTCAGGAGGCTGCGGAATCCGTCGAGCATTTATTGTTCTCCTGTAAGATATCCTCAGATTTTTGGAAACACGTCTTGTCCTGGCTAAGAGATAACAACGTCCTTGTTGGAACAATGGATGAGTCAGATTTGATCTTTGGAAAGTTCAACATTGTAAATGACTTCATTTTAATCAATCACATTCTGTTATTAGGGAAGTATTATATCTACAGTAGGAGATGTCTGAATAGCGTACCTACACTTAGAGGCTTTATAGCGAGAACAAGGCGTGTTTACAATATCGAGCTCCATATCGCTAGGGAGAAAAACAAGCTCCTTGTGCATTTTAAAAAGTGGGAGAAGTTAATCAATGCAATAATACAATGATAATTAGATAGTCTCGACCAGCAAAGCCTTATATTCATTTAATTTTATACAGTAGCATCGCATTTGTTTTGTTTTTATTTCCTTTCTTTGTTGTTGTTTTTCACTCATTTCTCATTATTTATCATTTATTTATTTAGTTATTTAGTTTTCTTCTGAGTACTCGTTGCTGTTATTGTCTGTGAAGTTGTAACAATTGTAATTTGTAATTTAGATATCTAATATCGAAAATCAATAAAAACTATTAAATAATAAAAAAAAAGAAAATTATGGAAATTATGAAAATTATTTATGAAAATTATTTATGAAAATGTTTGATGTTCTTATGACCATATGCATAACTTGTTATTCCGTCTTCATGTAAGTATCTTTTATCATCGAAACAGCTGAGTGATACTTTATCTATCTCATAACTTCCTAATTGATGTTTCTCACTTCCGATTGTTTTCATTTTGTGAAACATCTGTTTATTATTGAAGAGTGTATCTTTAGAGTTTTCATGTGTGATGTTTTTCTTGATGACATTCTTTTTTAATCCCTTAGCGGTCTTTCCTCCTTTCTGATCATCTTTAATACAGCTATACATTTTGGATCGTAGACCGACGAATTCATTAATGGGGATTCCTGCTGCTTCATCTTTGAATTTTCCAATTACTTTTTTATTTGTCTTATCAAAATAGGGTGAGCTCTCAGAGTAATCACTATTATCAAAATTATGCTTATCATTTCAAGTCTTGGTATACATCACCAGCTTCAATTTCATAGGTTAAGCTGTCTGTGTCTGTAAATAGCAACTTGGCCTTGTCTCCATATTTCTCTTTAATATAGTTGTAATGGAAATCATACATCAAAGTCTTACTAAGATCTAAGATGGACATCCCAATATATGCTGGCCTGTTTAGAGTAAGTCTTTCTTTGATTTTATGTACAGCCACCAGATTTTCATTGAAGATCTTACTACTGACATAGGTTGGCTTACTGGTTAATTTTAACAGTTTTTTCTCATCAGTTACCAATCTCACATCTACTCGCTTTCTGATATTTTCCATCGTTTTTCCGAATACGCTGTTATTCATCAGCTTGAAGAAATCTTTTTCAAAAGCATTTTTAGCATCTTTACGTTTCTCAGTATTGAAATCGATATATTGTTTTAGCCAAGGGGATTGATTGAACTTTAGTACTCGATGGACTTTAGTGACCTTCAAACCAAGATCCATATATAATCGGAGGTTCCCATAATGTAAAACGTACTTTTCTTTTTTCCCCAAGGTTGGTATGAGCTTTTGGACCAGACCGGTTGATATATTATATTTCTCAGATATTTTTCTGCAGTAATCAGATAGCATATCATTTGTTACTTCCACCTTTTCTGCTGCTAGTGGATAATCATTGTGTAGATTGTGTAATTTTTTGGGATATTTGAGATCGACTTCTAATATCAATCCTTTATTACTGTCTTCCTCATACTTAGCCAAATCTAATTTATCAATTTGTTTTTGTGTCATCCATCTGAATCCATCTGAATCCACCTGTTGGGAGATACTGACTCATAGCCCAACCATAGAGATTATTTGCGTCAAGATACATAATATATTTTGATGGTGCTTTCTTATTGTATTCTTTCATATATTTATTATTTGCTTTACCATAACGATTAGCAATATAACTAATACCACCACGCATGCCTTTTTCAATGAACTGAAACATATCAATATCAGTCATGAGCTCTAATTCAATGCCAGTCATCTTTAGCATGGCATCCCACGACAGACCTGGAGAGGTGAAATAATGGCATGGGTCTAATTTGTAATATTCTAAACATGTTTTCCTGAAATTCTCAAATACATCTGCTAATAGTAAGATATCTGATTTCAAATATAAATCATGATACTCACCCATATTCTTCAAATTATATTTATTCCAAACATTCTGTGCGTGTTTATAATCTTCATCCGATATATGTTCATTGTTTAAAATACTGTAGAATTCTTCTTTTGATGGCAGCTGTTCTTTGAACTTTTCAAAACTATCCATATAATCATAAGGATAAACTCCCTTTCTGGTCATCAGATCTAGCTCTTTGCCATTGAAAACCTCAGTTGTATATTTTAATGATTCTTTCGGCATATTGCTCACTAGTTTTTCTAGACTGGAGCTCATAAATTGAAAACTGTCGAGGAAAACTAAGCTATTACCAAGCATAAAAGCCATATATTTCTCCATATTGTTAGGTATAGCATTGATGTTCATTTGACATTTTTCACCTTTCTTATTTGTATATGCATGTTTCTTAACAATAGCTCCAATCTCCTGCATTATAAAATGAGAGTCGTACCCGCGGGGATTATGAAATATAACAGGTATTTGTACTTCTTCTGGTTTTACTCTAAGTTTTAAATTACAATCTTGATGAGCTGAGCCTCTAAATTTACCAGTGATATGGCAGTGGTCTCGAACTCGAATATCTTTATCAGTATATTTTTTATCGCAAATATGACATTCTTCAGCTTTTTGAAATTGCTTTTCATCTTCTTTTGTCATTCTCAATGGTTTATTGAATTCTTTTTTCATCACTCTCTTACAATATTTGACTTCTTCCAACATAGCTTCCATGAATTTGAAAACTGCCTTTTCACCTCTATACGTTTTAGCAGTTTTGCTATATTTATCATTATAACAACAGACAACCTTATAACCATAGCCACAGTCTGTATGCTTCTGTGAATGATTTGTTGTTATTGGGTTGGCAACCAGACATCTTTTCTGTTATAGCCTCAAAGTCAGCGTAAATCACAAATGGCACAGGCTGTTGTTTATTATGATTATTGTATTTTATGATATTGTTATCAGGATCAGGCATTTTCACTGCTTGTGTTCCATTTACTTGTATGCAATTGTCTTTGTGATTGTTCAAGACTCTTTCAGAGCTGAAGCACTAGAGACAATGCGCGCAAAAGTGCTTCCTATGTTCATACTTCGTTTGGTTGAACATGAACCTGTTGAAATCTTTAATTAAAACATAATGTTTATTATCATTTTCAGTTATTAATAATAAATGCATATGTTTGTCATATTTTTCTTTTGAAACAAATATTGGATATGGTTGTTTGTTTTCATATCCATATACATTAATTTTGATCTCATTTCGCTTTTCAATTTTATTGTATTGCTTTGTGGTTACTGGAAATTCAATGCTGAATAATCTAAATTTTTAACATATTCCTTGTCTGATTTTTTGATCGTCTGTGGATCTTTATCTTGAGGATTTAATCGTCTGATGTGACACCATCTGAAGCATTCATTATCCTCATTTTTCATATTGATCAATCCCTTCGCACTGTGTCTGAGTTCTGTGGGAAGTTCAATGTATGATGAGCCTTTCATTGGCCTATATTGTACGATATTGATATAATGATTGTCAACGGATTCAATAGTCCAACCAAAACCTTCAGATATCGATTGAGCTATCATATTAAGGATTTGTTGTTTTGATAATGGTAATGCTTCAGGGTTTTGTGTGTTATTAATGATGGTAAGAGGTTTGCTATTGAAGTAAGCGGTTTTGTATATTATTTCATCTTTTGTTAATTTTTTGAAAGTTACCACAAGAGTTTCAACGAATTTTAGACCTTTCATAGATGTAACCATCCTCACAATATGATATTCAACTGCTTTTCTTGTGTTTTGCAGTTGCTCAAGAGGATCTTTATTATTTCTGATACTGATTTCGAAGGACTTTGTGTAACCCTTCAAAGCTCTAGCAGTTTCTTCTATTTTGGTCCTAGGGGTTGGGACTGGTTTATTAGTCCTCGGAGCTGGAATTGGTTTTTTAGTCCTCGGAGCTGGGACTGGTTTCTTGGTCCTTGGTAAAGGTGTTGGTTTATCCCTAAATTCGAATGGTGGATTGATAATATTGTTTTCATAATCCTGCACCATCTGTTTTACATTTTTCCTTGGTAGTGGGATTGGTTTGTAATCATTCCTGAACTCTGGTGGTGGAAGAATTATATTGTTCTTTTTGGGCTGCTGTTTCATATTTTGCTGAAACAATAGTTTTATTTTCTCATTCTGCTTCAATATTAAATTGATCAGTTGAGATTCGGTTAGTTTTGAGAGATCGCGGTTGTTCATACTATATGTTGAGATAATTTTTTTGCATTTTTTCCATAATTTTATATAGTGCCAAAATCTTTAAGTGTCTTTTTGAAAAAAATTTTTATGAAAATATAAAGAAATTTTTATTGTCTTATATTATAATTGTCTTATATTATAATTGTCTTATACTATAATTGTAAAAATTACAATTAACAAGTGCGTTTTTTCTGTTTATCTGATTTATGAATTTTTTACTATTGAAAATAATGAAAAACAACCAAAACTTTAATTATATTTATAATATTTATTTAAGATTTAATATACATTTTTCATATAAAATACATAAAGGTTTGGTTATGTAATCTATATTATAATGATGAAAATTACAATTGATGACTGCGTTTACACTGATCATCCAGTTTATGACTTATATGCTGCAGACAGTGATGGAAATATTATTAATATTATTGAAAAAATGCCCCATAGAGGAAACAAAAATCATAGAGGTTATTTGAATGTTTGTGTTAGAAAACATGGCCAATCTGGATTCAAGGGTTATCAAGCCCATCGATTCATATATGAATGCCATAATGGATCCATACCTGAAGGGTAAAGAGATTGACCACATTAATAATAAAAAAGATGACAACCGATTATGTAATCTCCAACTTTTGACTAGATCAGAAAATCTTAAGAAATCAACAAAGGACCGTGATTATACATTCGCTGCCAAAAATCATCAAAATAGAAAATGAATAAAAGCAACTAATAAGGATACAAATGAAGTTTCATACTTCAACAGTTTGTATTCAGTCAATCAACATTTAGGCATCAACGCTGGTTTAGTTAAAATGGCTTGTGAGGGTCTCAATCATTGTAAATCAGGTGTATCAAAGAAGGATGGTAATTCTTATACATTTGAATATATCAAACAAGAAGACTTACCAGCTAATTACAAAAAATCGGCTAATATCAGACCGCGGATATTATCAGATGAGGATAGGAAGAAAAAACAGATAGAATCCAATCAAAAATGGCGAAACAATGAATACCGATGTCCTAACTGTGATCAAGTATACAACAATGGTTATAAATATGCTCATAAAAAACATTGTAAAAATAGCCAAAAGTAATGATATTTTTGGCTATCATTAATAGCAAAAATCAGTATTGACAACTGTAATTCATGATATAATATGATAATCATACTATATCGTCTTATCAATATAAGATTACATAACTTATGTTTAAAACACTTTCATATTTCCTAAATCCTTCATAGGAATCCAGCTATTAAAATCATCACCGTATCCTTTCCATTTAACTAAAGCTTGTTTCTTCTTATAATCCCTGCGAATGACTTTATCAATACGAAAAACATCCTGTTTGGCTTTCAATAATTCAGATTCATAGAAACTCCCTTGAATATCTTCACCTCTGAGATCTCTTACTTTATAAGTTATTGGATTTGTGTATTGGATCTTATCAACTGTGAACACTTCTTCTGTCCAATTTGGTGTATAACCTTTATCAAACACATTCCGTTTGTATTTGGATATTCTGACCTTATCACCTATTTTAAATTTTGGTTTCTGTTTTGATGTTTCCATATCACCGTATAAATTGAAGTAAACTATACCCTCATTCTTTTTCTTTGAAGCTTCAACCGGTGTCATTTTTATGCCTGAATGTTTTGTGTTGTTGTATTGTTTTACTAGTTTAGGTAACATGTCTAGATACATTGTATTACCTTGAACTGTGAATTGTTTCCACATTTTGGATTTAATTGTCCTATTCCATCTTTCAACTACTGATGACTTCTCTTCATTCTCAGTTGAGTACATTTGTATCCCATTTTTCTCTAATAGGTCTTTCACATGTTTGTTATAGAACTCTTTTCCCTTATCAACCCATAGACATTGTGGTTTTCTACCTTCCTTGAATATTGTTTTGAATGCTTCAGTGACAGATTCACCTTTCTTATCCTTCAATGGAACGATCCAACCATATTTGCTGAATACATCAATAACCATTAGAAGATATCGATAACCTTTGTTCCATTTACTAAACTGTTGGATTTCAACTAGATCACTTGCCCATATTTCATCAATGTGATTTGTGATTACACGCCGCCGAGTGAAGTTGCGTTTTATGGGTGTATGTAACTCATCAGCTAATTTTTCTTGCCAGTTTTCCTCACTCGACGGCTTTTCCCGTTTTTTGGCTTCTTAACACCCATACCTAAGTTAGACTTAGCTGCTATAGCGTTCCTAGCCACAGTGTGACCCCATTGTCGATCTTTCCAAGGAATTGCATCAAGAGCTTTGACCATCTTACGATCAGCCACATTTTTGCACTTCACTTGATCACCTTTTGGTTTATTACCACAAACTGAGTAATCAACATCATGCAGCATACTGACTGCATCTGTTCTACCTGTTGGTTGTTGATATATCTCAAGTATCTGATCAGTGTTGGGGTCATACCTCAGTTGCTCTTCAAGAGGGTTTCCAGGGCCTGTATATTTATGCCCAGGCATCACAAAACCCTTTTTGGGTGCAACCTTGAGAATGGCATTATGGATGTCTAACCCTCCACCATAACCTTTCCATTTAATCCATGAGTTGTATGATCTGCTACCTCCAGCATCTTTGTAAGCCTTGTATTGTCTCTTGTATTCAGCAACCAAGGCTCTACCCTCTTTTGCACTCACTTCAGGTCCTTTGAATAATCCAGGTGCAGTGGCAACATTCCAAGCTTTCTTCCAATCAACAAATGGAAATGGTATTGGTAATCCTTTACCACTATGTGTTGGATCCAATTTTTTTGATAAGTCTGATGTGAAACTATCCAAAGCTTGATCAAGATATTGGTTAGCCGTCTCTTTTATTTTTTGTTTGACGATATCTGATTTTACAGCCTTTGCAGCAACAGCTCGTCCAATGTTCCATAAACCTTTTACAGAACCTTTAAGCAACGCCTCTCCAAGTAAGCCCCCAGCTTGTGAGGGCTCCATTAGTTTCCCTTGTTCTTGATGAATTTGGTCTTTGTTATCCCACATTCAGCACAAGTGCATTTCAACATCATACGCCCATTTTTAGCTTTAACATATCGTTCACTACCTGGAACGCATTCAGTTTGCTTCTTCTGTTTAACACAATATGATGTCACCATTTTATATATATAATTTAGATATTTTTGATATAATATTCAATGAATCTCTCATTGTCCATTGTATCATGTATATTGAACACTTTTAATAAATCATAATATAAATTTCCTTTATTCATTTCATTCAAAAAGTATAAACAAAAGTCTCCACATGTGGTTGTATTTATATTTGAATTTGATTATTTTGATGAAGCAGAGTTAAATTCTTTCTTTTCGAATGATTTACCATTTCTTGAAAAGGAGGCATTCCGAAACTATCCAAATAATTTATCACACCATCTTTTACACAAGTAGCTACCCAATGGCTTCCACTCATATATGATGGTTCAAGATTGTAAATAAATAATGCTTGGTTATGATTATGTGGAACCTTCCCATCTCTTGATAGAACATCATTGATTGGGATGTTGAGATATCTACACCATTTTAGCAGATCATGATTGCTTAATGGGATGTCTTTATGGAATTTAGGTTTCACAGTATTGCCCCTAGAAGTGGGATTTGATTGAACGGGCTGTTTGGTCCTAATAGTAGACCCTTTCCTTTTTTTTTAGTTTGTCTTTTCTTTCCCATACCAACTTGGTTGTCACCCCAACTACCAAAAAACGGTGGTGACCTATATGCACCTATTCTTGGAGCTCCTTTACCACCCTCACTGGGAGTGGAGCGAGGGACGCGAGGAAGTCCTATTTGAGGAGCACCCCTTCCGGTCAAAGCTTTTAAAACCATTGGAATCCCAATACTGGCAAGTAAAGTACCAAGGAAACCACCTGATTGTTTTTTTGTTGGTCTTATATGAACACCTGAACCTGTTTGAAGAGCGTCCAATATATCTTTCTTCTGTTTTACAGTTAGTAGGTGTTTGTTTGCAATAAGCTTATCAATCTTATTTTGTGGAATGAGGAAACCTCCAGTTTGTCCTTTTCCGGATATCTTTTAAACAATTTGTTGTGCTCCTGCACTGGAGGCCCCTGCTAAAGCTGCCAATCCCATAGTTTTCGCAATGGTTGGTCCAAATGCACGCTCAAGAGCCAGAGCTGATGTTAGTAAACTACCACCAACTTGCTTTCTGATATTAGTCTTGGAAAGTTTGATATCCATACCTTTATTCAATTTCCGATTCTTCTCCAATCTCTTCTTCACTGTAGCTAGGACATGTAGAGTGTCATTCCCATGAAGAGAGTCATTAGTTAGCCTTATGACGACTGTTTCTCTTTTACTATAAGCATCACCAATATTCTTCTTCTGATTTTCTGATAGTTTAACATTTATTGCAAAAAGTTGAGTCATTTCTTGTATATAATGTATGTTATATAATTTCCTATTACAAAACATATCTGAATTAAGAATGTCCCATTCTTATCAATGTTGTTATACTATGACCAATTCATTTCCCACCTTGTTGATTACGACTTTCTTCGTATAGGACGATAGCGTGTACGCTAAAAGCATCATCGTCTAACGTATTAGCATTGAGTTTATACCTAAATATCAACTGCTTTGGGTCTCTAGTTACTTTTTCTGTTTGAAAGGACAAAGCAAAGTATATGAGAGAATAAAGAGAGTTGTAATTAGCTAGGTTGAGCTGTGTGCCGGTGTTGTAATTATTCTTTCTCATACCATAAGACATCAAATCGTTGAATATCCTTACTTTTGATTCTGAATCGTATTCAGTTTCTGGATAGAATATTCCATTTCCATATTCCAATCTACATGTCGTCAAATAACGATGGTTAGCAGCAAGGTTGTCGGCTGAATCTAATTTGAAAGTATCAAAGAGGTACGGATTCATATCTGCTTTGTTTGTTTTAGCTCGTTGTAGATATACAAAGATGGCAATAACATCAATGCTGGAGGAGATCTGGAAGAACCCGCTGCTATGTGTTGGTGCGGAGAACTGATACAATTCTCTTTTATACGTCCAAGTCTTCTCTTTCATAACGGAATTGACAAAATTATCAAATAAGCTGTCCTTTGGTAACAATCTTGGGACCCATAGTAGGAATCTATTAACAACCACTCGACCAGCAGCTGCTGCAGCTGCTTTAAATATTAATTCATCATCATTCTGTAACTCTGTAATGAACTCGAGTTGCATTGCGACTAGCATTCGTTCATGCAACTCTTCAAAGAAACTGTAACGATTAAGAGGTATGATTACATTGACATATTTGAGAACATCTGCGTCTGTCATCAAAAGTTTTCTAGCTTGATAACCTGTATTAGTGTCGGCAGAGGTGGAATCTGTATCCAGATACCAAAGTGAGTTTTTGGCAACGCTACGACTAAAATCATCACTATATTCGAGGAGGTTCTTCACAAAAGTAACTTTATGGAGATTATTAGTATCATACACAATCTTACTAGCACTCTTTATCATAACATGGTTAATCAATGAATGGGCTCCATTGATAACTGCTGCACGATCTGCAACAACATAACGTGCTCCATCAGCCAATTTTTGCAACTGAAATTGTACCTCGAAATAAGCATTGTACCAATCGTAGTATGAAGACCTGTCATTAATCGTAAATTTGTACCCATTTTTTTGTTGGTGTTGACCATTAACTGGGATCCGAATAACATCATCTAATTGATATCGAACCAACTCATACCTTTGTAAGTATTCACTTGTTCTGAAAGCCATTATATTACTATATTACATAATTTTTACTCTACTCCTTCTTTTCAAACCTGATCCTGATATCAATCTATTGATTAACATATCAGTACTTTCTTCTTGTTGTGGTGGAACTATTTTAGCTCTTTGTCCTACATCAATTCTCATATTCCTAAGCTTTTTCATTATCAGGTCTCCCGACTTCTCAGATGTCTTTTTACCTACTGATTTTAATGCCTTCTCACCTGAGTTCTTGGCGAACTTTTTTACAACAGATGACGCAGCACTCTTCATTGGTTTGAAAATGTTATCAACGATAATCCCTGATCCTACATGTTTATCCACAAAAATACCGAGTTTTGGATGATAAACCCTAGTAAATTCAAATGGTTTCATTATATTATTATGTTATATTATTTTTTTCAGGATTAATGAAAAAGACGTATCCGCTCCATTCAGGTTAATTAATCTTCTTTTTCCATCAGTGATGTATATCCTGATACTACTTATACTATTCTTATTAGTAGGATTGAATGTGACTCTTCGCGGTTCAATGGTAAATGAGTAACTAGGTTGAAGCACACTGGCTGAGAAGGAATAAATGATGTCTGTATCTTCACCATCCACAAGTGAATCATTAATCAGGTTGCAATGAATATTAAGAATGTCAGTGTCTTGACTGAGATTAGGGACTCTTTGTGCTATATTAATTTTATCCTTCAATACTTTTTCATCAAACCCAATTAGTTCATAGAAATTGCTTGCAGTTAAATCAAGTTGATAATTCTTGGCTAATGTGACTGTAACCCTAAATGTTGTATCATCAAATACAAGAGTGATGGGATACTCATTATTATTAGCACCATCTTTGACAATCTTCGTTATGTCCTTGATGTATGTATCAAAATTAGTATAGTTCCACTGGGAAAGTGCTGTTGTGAAATGTTGAACCGTTATCAGAGCTGTACTTTATCAATTGATTGTTGTATGATGAATTTATATTGAACCATGTGAATGACATGTTAATGATTCGGTTCAAGCCAACTACATATTGGGAATTTCTAACCAATACTATGGGCTTGTTGAATTTAGTTGTAAAATCCTGAGGAGTATTGTTTCCTTGATCTTTGACGCTGTATGATGATAAAACAATCTCGCGATCCATGGATATAATAACTTTACACAATTATACTTTGAAATACTGATTATACAATTTATTATATTGCTGTCTATTGATTGTTGAATTTCTCAATAATGTGTCCAGTATATTAACTCCTGTATTTCCCATCTTAATTGATGTATTGCCTGCAATGGTTTCACCAATGATCAATTCTAATTTCTGGAGAAGCTGTTTGGGATCGTTGAAAAACATAACATTCCCACCTCTCTGTTTTCTTCTTCGGCCTTTAATCCCTAAACCTTCTTTTTTCTTCTCTAATAATTAATTGTTTATTGAAATTAATGTATTCTGTCAATATGGCTGTATCATTATCTATCTTTTTGTTCTTTGACTGCCTGGTGGATTCATTTATGATCCCATTATTGTATTGTTTGGTAACATGTGCCTTAGAACCTTTCAATCTGTTCCTCTCTTTTCCCGCTTTTTTTCTCAACATACTGATTTGAATCATTTTATTTTTGTTTGTAATTTCCGTAGAATGAATAAATTCTTCAATATTCTCGTAATTTGATAAACTTAATTCATTTAACCTATCTCTCGTAAGATTTTCATCAAGTATTGTGTAATCAACTCCTTCATCGTCATAGTATTCAGGTGGCTGCTCTTCATATTCTGGTGGTTTTGGTACTATTTGTTTCTCCTGCTGTGGTGGGATGGGTTGTTCATCGAAAATATCACCCAAATTCATGTCTTCAACTTCATCATCGATATCAACACCATAATCTGGAACTTCCCCTTTCTTCAGTGGTCTTTTTCTCCTTTGAGGCATCCTTAAATCCAAATTACTGTCAATTACATCATCTATTTAATTGTCACTGGTTTGAATACCTTTTCGAATAATGATTGGCTTGTCTCCTGGCCGATTTTATGCTGTGTGATTAGATCATGGACATAATTAATTTTATTCCCTAATTTAGTTTTACTCTTTGCGAGTTCTTTCCATTTAAGCAAACTCATTTTTGTTATATTATTACGTTATATAAAAATAACATCATATTTAAAAAACAACGTTGAACACCATGTTAAACACCATGTTGAACACCATGTTGAATTAATATACCAATATAATATAATGAGAATACCGAATTATGATGTTGAAGATGATATGGTCTCAAACTTCAGACAACTATACGATTTCATGCCTCATCAATGTTTTCGGATGCTGATTTGCGGTCCAAGTGGTTCAGGGAAAACAAACACATTAATGCATATGAACTACAATCTGCTATATTTTGATAAAGTTTATCTGTATGCTAAAAATTTAGAACAGTCCAAGTATCAGAATGTCATGAATGTCTTTCAGCCGATAAGTGATGAGGTTGGTTATGATGTTATTGAAGCAAGAAATGATGAAATTATTCCAGTTCAAGATCTTGACTCTGACTCACAAAAAATCGTCATTTTTGATGATTATGTAAGTGATAAAAACCAAAAACCATTAATCGACTATTTTATACTAGGAAGGCATAAAAATTGTAGTGTGATTTATCTGAGTCAAAGCTACTATAAGACGCCAAAAGACATCAGATTGAATTGTTCTCACTTCTCCATTTATGACTTTCCAAGTGCTAATGAGAAGAGTTTAATTTGCCGTGAAAACAGTATTTCAAAAGAATCATATGAAAAAGCAACCAAGGAACCATATTCTTTTGTTTATATCGATAAGCCACGAAAATTCACCACGAAAAATTTCAATGAAAAAATATAATATATTAATATAAATGAGTTATTCAAACGGACTTTTACCTTCATCATCATCAGCCATTGGTAAACGTGGACTACCTGGGTTACCAGGTGTTGGATTCAATTTAACAGATGATGGTAATTATGATATTGAAGGGAAGCGATTAACCAATATTGGTGAGTCTACTGGCGACAATGATGCAGTCAGTTTAAAAGTGTTGAAAGAACATACTAAAGTCAGTCAAAATAGTTATCATTTACAACCAAGTTGGTGACAAGAGTCAATTAACTGTAGGGTCACCACCAAATACATCGCCAGACAATTTTTTTCAAAATCATAAAGCGCATAATGATGCATATATAATTGAGAAAGAAGGTGATGATACTGGTTTTAGTGGAGAAGCATGGTCTAGTATAAAAATGAAAGGTAATCAATTAGAGAGTGGTACTTATGCCTCCGTTTTTGAAATATTTGTTATTGGTGATGCTGGTGGTTTTAGTGTTGATGATACAATAATTTTTAATGTCCACGGTGACAGTCATTATACGATTAATACATTCGATAGTGACAAAATATCCAATCAATATACTAAATCAATTATTCAATTCACAACTGATGGAAGAGCTGGAGTAGATGATGGGATAAAATTCCAAATTAGATATTATGGTTCTCATTACAATCAAAATATAAAATTTCTATTTTATTCAAGAGTGATTAAGGGTAAACAGTCGACAATTTTCGACCATACTATTTTTAATGTTCGTGATGTTGATAATCATATGATTATCTTTTTTGAGAATTTGAATCTCAATGGCAATCTTATTGATGGTTTAGGTGATCCTGTGGCATACGCTAATGCTGCTAATAAGAAGTACGTTGACACTGAAAACGCTAAGCAGGACATTGTCATTGCTGACAAAGCCACTAAATCATATGTTGATAGTGAAATATCAAAAATCAATATTGACACCACACCATTACTTCCCAGAGATGGAAGCAGACCAATGTTTGGAGATCTAAATATGGAAAACAATTATATTCTCAATGTTAACAATGTCTCTGATCATCAAACAGATGATGAATATAGTATTATAATAAAAGATTTGAGAAGTGTTGTCAATAAAGGATATTTGAACTCAAATTTTATCAAATTAAAAGATGAAGATGGAAAACAATACTTTGATCTCAATCAAAATATAATAAAAAATTGTGAACCTTATTATGATGGTATTTTTGATGATAACAGTTTAGTCAGTAAAGCATTTGTTGATTCTCAAATTGCTAAAATACCACATGCTGCAAATACAGACAAATTTATTCATGTTGATGGCACAGTAGCAATGAATGCAGATTTTAATGCTGGTGGACATTTCATTGATAATGTTAAAA
>JAEMPF020017691.1:0-7500 GCA_022496165.2 Catalaphyllia jardinei | reverse complement strand
GCGATTTTGAGATAAATTACAAAGCTGATGTACCGGGCCAATGCACGCAATGGTAATTGACGTACAAATTTTCAAACTTTTAATATAATGATCGAAATTGGTAGTTACGTCTGATTTCAAGTTACAATTTGCAAGATAAGTCATTAGAGTTTTCTGATTTCCATTGCCTCGTGGCTATTGCAGCATGTAATCCCCCAGGTATCAAATGCATAAATGCCTTCAGAGAAAAAGTAAAATTATATTTTGGAAGGAATACCAAAAATTGAACTGTTTGCTTTCTGTACTTTACACAATGTTTCAATAATTCCATAATTTATATGTTGAATTTGGTTGGCGGCCTTTCCAGGTTGTGATCTTGCAGTTAAGAAATTTCTGCCAGCGCAGTAGTTGGAAGGTTCAATTGCTAGCCCAGATAAATTCAATCCCCTTGTTCTACAAAAAAATATTAGCAAGGACTATGCTATCAGAAATGAAAACATCACAATTGTTCATTTTTTGTTTTCATATGATATGTCATTACATGAGAATCTGATAGTCATTGTGTCGCATTGACTTCTAAAATTTTTTCTAAACTCGAACGATGCACTGGATGCGGTCCTCAGCACTGATCTTAGAGAACAACTGCAGCGTTTTAAATTCCTAATAGGACAGTTTGTATCCTGGAACAAAACAAAAATAATCTGTTCCGTAATCAATAGGAAACTGTTTGTTGCCTGTGGTTTCTGTGGTGTGAAGATCTTGCCTGTGATTGGTTAGAACATAAATTATAAACATTCTAGACATATTTTAGGTGTTCACGCCGATATAATCACGGCTGTAAGAGTTAAAAGAAGTTACTACTTGTTACATAGACGATCTTTTTTTTGTTTTCTCCAGGAAAAAAAAAACCTGTAATATTCCTCTCTCTGTTTTTTCTTTTCAATTGGTCAAGTATATCATTCAAATTTAAATAACACAAAGTTTCTCCTTGCTCTGATTGAATGATCGCTTAATCTATCACAATTTTGGTAGGAAGATGTAGAAAAACTGATATCGTCAGACAGTTCGTTTATCTGAGTTGTTGTCAAAACTAAACATCTCGTACAGGATTATGTCTTGGATACTAGATAATGTGAACATAAAGAAGAGCTCTATGGGAGGAAAGTGCAGATTTCACTTCACAAAGTACAGATATTTTTTTTCCAAAGTGTAGATTGAACAAATCGAATGTTGTTTGGCGTAGTTTGTGCTCTTATTGATTATGGGTATGCGTCATCACAGTGGTCAAAATGTTGTGTACTCACAAGGTACAACCAAATTTTGACCACTATGATGATGCGTACTCGTTGTTGATAAGAGAACAGACCATGTTAAAGCACATTTGATTTGTTTTTACCACAATATCAAAGATAACAAAAGAAATCTTTGCGAGATTTGTTGGCAACTGAAAACACCGACTTGGACTTCAAAATACACGCACTGCACTATGCAAATGAGATACTTGTACGCATCAGACTTTCTTTTCAAAAATTACGCAAACTTCCTCAACATGCGTAAACAATAAAAAAAATGTTTGTAAAAAGGATAATAAGCATAGTCGCTGTCAATAAGAATATAGACCTCGATAAACCACATTTCGATTTGTTTTGGCCACAACAGTAACATCAAAAAATGTGTTTTTCAGAGTGCCAGCTGAAAAAGGCATTGTGTGACACATTGATACAAGCAGCGTGATATGGATTCTTACTGACAACAGCAAATTAGCCAATCAGCTTGCAACATTAGCAACAATCGTGGTAAAAATTTCGTTCCCAAAATACAGATTATCATTTTATAACAAAGAATGATTTCATTTTGGTTCAAGTAGTATAGTATATGAGGGCTGCCGGCGCACCGCCTTTTAAAAGGCAAAAACAAAAGGCAAAAGGGTAAAGGCTCGGAGAAGGTAGCCCCTCTGGAAAGGCAAAAGGGGAAGGCCATGGAAAAGCGCCGCCAGCGCAGCCCTCTGAAAAGGCAAAAACCTGGAAAGGCCTGGAGAGGCTAGAATGTAGTATGAAAAGGCTGGTATATTATTTTAAAAATGACACACAACAAACTTAAAAAAAAATTAATTTAAAGGTTATGAATGGAAGAATTTGTTAAAACCCCAGAAATGCAAAGATTAAGAAAAGAAGACTACAAAGAATTCAGAAAGAGATATAATGTTTTTAGATTAAAGACAACCGAATGGTATTGCGATGTCTGCAACAATGGAAAGAACTATAGATTAGGAGGAAAATGGACACATTTAGGAAGCAAAAAACATGAGAGAAACCTTTATAAACAAATCGATTTGATAAAAATATAAAAAATAATTTTAATTTAAAAAAATGACACGCTAATGTATATATCAGATGATAAAATCTCAAAAAAAAGCTGCTAATTCATTTAATAAGGATGTAATTAATAGTTATATAATGAATTGGCCTTTAAAAAAGATTGGAGGTAGTCCTATCTTTGGAAGGCAAAGGAGATTACCACAACCATTAATACCACAACAAGCACCGCCAATACCACCAAGAAGACCAACACCAAAACCAAGAATATGGAGCAGAAGACCAACCCCAGCTCCAAGAAATAATATTCCAAGACCAGTAAGGCAAGATATTGCAAATATTATTGAAAAATTAAAGGAATATTATAAACCTGAAGTAATAGCTGAATTTCAACAAAAATTAAATGATGTAAAAAACCAAATAAGTCCAATTAAAAAATTAGATAAAGCTTTTAGTAATTATGCATTATCTGCAGAAATAGACATTTTAGATAGAAGAGAACCAAGAAATCAATTTAAAAGAGTTTATTATTGGATTGAAAGGTTATTGGGAGACTATTTAAAGGAGAACAGAGCACTAAAGTTTAGTCTTGCTATTAAAATAAGATTTTATAAACCTAAAATCGATGAAAATAGTAAGCAAATTAAAGAATATATTGAGGGGTCATTTGATAATATTGATAAACCAGAAGTTTTAACAAATAGTGAAGAGATAGGAGAGAAATATGATTTTATTGTGGATATAATATTAGAAAAAATAGCAAAATGGTTATCTGGAGGATCTGGTTTAATAATAGATGAGATATTAAGTAATTATATTAATGTTGTAAAATATGTGCCAATCGGTGGTGGATCATATATACAATTACCAACAGAACTAAAAAATCCAAATAAAGGATTGATTAATATTAAAAATAAAGATGATTATTGTGTTATTTGGAATTTAATAAGACATAAAAATCCTAGAGAGAAAGATCCTCAAAGAATTACACTAAAAGATAGAAGTTACTTTCAACATTATGATTTAAAAGGAATTAACTTTCCATGTAAAATACCTGATATAAAGAAGTTAGAAGATAGAAATAAGAAAAATATTAATGTTTTTACATATGATGATGGAGTATTTCCATTTTATATTAGCGAAAAGAACAACAAAGAAATAGCAAATATGCTTCTAATAGAAGATGGAGATAATACTCACTATGTTTGGATAAAAGATATAAATAAACTTTTATATGATAAAAATAAAAGAAAGTGTCGAATGTATTATTGCGTCCGTTGCTTGCATGGTTTTACAAGAGAAGATCTTTTAGAAAAACATAAGGATGATTGCAAAGAGATAAATACTGCAACAAGATTACCAAAACTTTTTAAAGATAAAAATGGAAAATGGAGAATACCAACTACTCACTTTAAAAATTATGCAAAAAAATTAAGACAACCATTTACTATCTATGCTGATTTTGAATCAATATTAGAAGATTTAAAACCAGAAAAGAAGAGTGCTGGTGAATCTTATACAATAAAAGAAAAGAGACATATTCCATGTAGTTTTGGTTATAAATGAATTTGCTGTTATGATAACAATTTTAGTAAAGAGAGAAAAGTTTATAGAGGTAAAGATGTTGTAAAAGAGTTTCTAAGGAGTTTATTAGAAGAAGAGAAATACTGCAAAGAGGTTGTAAAAAATAACTTTAATAAACCTCTCCTAATGAGTGAAAGAGAAGAAGAAGAATTTAAAAGGGCAAAAGAATGTCACATTTGTTGTAAAAAATATAAAAAGGATGAAAAACCTGTTAGAGACCACTGTCATATAACTGGGAAATATAGGGGTTCAGCACACAATAAGTGCAATCTAAAATTTAGAGTAAGCGCTGATAATTTAAAAATACAAGTAGTATTTCATAACTTAACAGGTTATGATGGTCATCTTATTATAAAAGAGATAGGTGCAATATTAAAAGAAGACAATAAAAAAATAGATTTAGAAAACATAGAAATAGAAAGAGAGAATGCAGAAGAAGAACATGATGAAAATAAAAAGAAAAAGAAGCGTAATAAAGATATTCATATAATAGCAAAAAATATAAAACAATATTTAACATTTTCATTAGGTAATATATCTTTTATTGATAGTGCACAATTTTTACTTGGTAGCTTAGAAAGTTTAGCAGAGTGTTTAGCAAATAGCAAAGAAAATAAATTTAAATATCTTAGAGAATATTTTAAAGATGATGAGGAGTTTCAGTTGGTAAAGAAAAAGGGTGTCTACCCTTATAGCTATATGGATTCATTCGAAAAGTTTAATGAGACTAGTTTACCAGATAAGAAATACTTTTATAATGATTTAAGCGGGAGAGATATAGCTGATGGAGATTATGAGCATGCTCAAAAAGTCTGGGAAACCTTCCGAATAAAAAATATGGGAGAATACCATGACTTTTATCTAACAATTGATGTGTTATTGTTAACAGATGTTTTTGAAAATTTTCGAGAGACATGCTTAAAATATTATAAATTAGATCCACAAAATTATCTATCATCACCAAGTTTAGCATGGGATGCTGCATTAAAGAATAAAGGTGGAGTGTACTTAGATCAAATAATAGATGTAAACATAGACCAGCTTTTATTTTTTGAAAAGGGAAAAAGAGGTGGAATAAGTAATATTGCGCATAGAGAAGCAAAAGCAAATAATAAATATTTAAGTAATTATAATCCAGATGAGAAGAGCACTTATATAATTTATCTTGATGCAAATAACCTTTATGGTTGGGCAATGTCACAACCATTACCATATAGTGGATTCAAATGGGTAAAAGATTTTCCCGAAAATGAAATGTTGCCAAAAAGAGAGGGAAAGGGAAGGTTTTATGAAGTAGACTTAGAGTATCCTCAAGAGTTGCATGATTTGCATAATGACTACCCTTGCGCGCCAGAGAGTATACAGATTGGAAATGATATGTTATCAGACTACTGCCATGAATTAAAAGACAAATTTAATATTTCAGACTCAAAAGTAAAAAAGCTAATGACAACACTAAATGATAAGGAAAATTATGTTGTGCATGAAAGACTTTTAGAGTATTATCTAGAATTAGGTTTAAAATTAAAAAAGGTCCGCAGGGTAATTGAATTTATTGAAAAGCCATGGCTAGAGGACTATATTCAATTTAATACAGATATGAGAACAAATGCAGAGACTAAATTTGAAAAAGATTTTTTTAAGCTAATGAATAATAGTGTTTATGGAAAGACAATGGAAAATGTGAGAAAGAGATGCGGAGTTTACCTTGAAACTGACAAGGAACACTTTCTTAAACAAACAAAAAAACCTTATTATGCTGGTTGTAAAATATTTTCAGAAGATTTAGTTGCTGTTAACATGAGAAAGAAAGTGGTTCAAATAGATAAACCAATATACTGTGGTGTTGCTATTCTTGAATTAAGTAAATTGCTAATGTATAAGTTTCATTATGGTTTTATAAAGAAATTATATGGAGATAGGGCAAAACTATCATTTACTGATACAGATTCACTAATGTATAAAATAGAGACAGAAGATGTATATGAAGATTTAGATAAGCATAGAGATCTGTTTGATAATTGTGACTATCCAAAAGATTCCAAATACCATTTCAATGACAATAAAAAGGTAATTGGAAAATTCAAAGATGAAGCAAATGGTTTTCCAATAATTTGTTTTGCTGGATTAAAGAGCAAAATGTATTCATACAAAGTAGAGAAAGGAACAAAAGTTGAAACAAAAATAAAGGCAAAAGGTGTAAAGAAATATTTAATAGATAATAATCACCCAAATGAGAGATACTTTAATTATTCTCATTTCGAGGATACTCTACACGAACAAAAAATAATACGGACAGAAATGAAATGCATGAGATCAGACTATCATGAAATGTATAATATATTGATGAATAAAACAAGCCTATCTTGTTATGATGACAAGAGATATATACTTGATGATGGAGTTAGCAGTTATGCATATGGTCATTACAAAATTTAGGATAAATCTTCTAAATCTTTTATATCTATCCAACTGTTGAATTTTGACTAAAGCTTTGTAACCTTTTTTCTTGTCGCCTTTTTTTCTAATGACTTTTTCTATTCTGAAAACAGTTTGATCTGTCTTTTGCAGCTCTTCTGTGTAAAAAGATCCTTTTATTTCTTCACCCTCTAAATCTTTTATTTTGTAAGTTATAGAAATTGTGGGCAAAATTCTATCTATAACGAATACTTCTTCTGTCCAATTTGGAGTGTAACCTTTATCGAAAGTTTTTCTTTTATATTTGCTTATGCGAACAGTATCACCCACTTTGAATATAGGTTTGCTATCAATTTCCCTATCTTCGACATTAATTTTTAGATAAACTTTTCCATAGTTTTGTTTCTTTCTAGCTTCAGTTGGAGTCATACCTATGCTTATATTTTTACTATTATTGTAAGAAGAGAGTGTTTCATCCAAAATATCAATGTAAACAGTATTATTTCTGATTGTAAACATCTTATACATTTTCTCTTTAATAGTTCTGTTCCATCTCTCACAGACAGCTGACTTTTCTTCATTTTGAGTAGAATAAATTTCTATATTATTTTTATCTAATAAATCGAGAAAATTTTTATTATAATACTCTTTACCTTTATCAACCCATAACTTTTTTGGCTTTACCTTTTGTAAAATGGTTTCGAAAGCTTTAGATACTTCTAAACCAGATTTACTCTTTAATGGTAGAATCCAACCATATTTACTAAAAAGGTCTAAGACTATAAGAAGATATTTAAAACCTTTATTCCATTTACTAAGCTTTTGCATATCTACTAAATCAGAACACCAAATTTGATCAACATTGTGGACAATAACTCTTCTCTTATTAAAATGACGTCTTATAGGTTTATGTAACTCATCTGCTAATTTTTCTCTCCACTTAAATTTTGGTCGTTTTTTTTACCGTTATAGCCCGGGCTATAACCAAGGGCCCACCCAAACCAAGTTTTTGTTTTTTATCAATCATATTTCTAGCCATCCAATGCCCCCATTGTCTCTCATTCCATGGAACTGCATCAAGAGCTTGAACCATCTTCCGATCAGCTTCATGTTTACAAGCCTTATCATCACCGCAAACGCTATAGTCAACATCATGTTGCATTGCTATTGCATCAGTCTTTCCTGTTGGTTTATCATATATCTC
>JAEMPF020022448.1:75435-86264 GCA_022496165.2 Catalaphyllia jardinei | reverse complement strand
AAAGAAACGTACCAAGTTTCATCTTTCTGTTCAGACCACGAGGTTCAAAACCTCACTTTTGGGGGTGGTTGCACGCGACGATCGCCAAAATTTAGAACTTTAGAACCAATCATTTTCCTCGCCAAAACTTGGAAATATTTTAACCAACAAAACTTGCTTTAGCGCGACCCGGGCCTTGTACACGTTTCATTTTTTCTCTATTTTTGTCATGTCACTTATTTCCGTTAGTATCATTTAAAATTTTGTAACCGTTTTATCCATATCTGCTTAGCTTCAGTGCAGCCCCTGAAGAAGGTTGGTCCTGTCTAACTGAAATACTGGGCATTAAATTTATCCTTTTCAGCCGTCCGGTCAGCCTTTGAATTGGTTTTATAATGTATTTTACATTGCTGATGCTGATCTCAGTAAACCAAGATCCGTCTCCCTCCGCTAATGTTTGTACAAGTGGTCCTTCCATTACAGCGTGCTTACTGATAAGCATAGTTATGATAGTAGGAGAATATGTCAGAAAAAAGGTCAACAACCTCCTTCTCTACCGGCGCCATTTTGAAAAGTGAACAGGGAAGCTTTTGTTGATTTTCTTATCGATAATGATGAGAAAAGGGCTTTTTCTTAAAAACATACTCATATCAAGGCTAGAGTACAAAAACTATTCCCTATTTATGACCAAAATTAGCTTAAAATCGACAACCAGTTTAAACTATAAAAAACCATTCCTTTCGGGGCTGCACATGTCTATATAGCCCATATAAGGGAATACCCCCCTTCCCCTGAGGTGTCAAATTAAGACAACGTGAGAAAAAGGATCAACCACCGAGACTCCTATGCGATATATCAGCATCCCTCACCTTTCAGCAGCTGCAATCAAGTGAAAAATGGTTTCAGAACTACGTACGTCGTTACCTTTTTTCGTAAATGACAATGATTTGGGTCGGTGGGACGACGTTAAACATAAACTGAAGAAGATGATCTACGATTGGGATATGTGAAAAGTTACTAAACTATGTTAAATCTTTTGTGATAGAATAGATGAAGAATATAAAAACACTTCGCCGGTTAATAGGGTCCTAAGCGTTCTAATATTTTTCCGGCCTTTTCAAAGGCGAATTGTTAAGACTGCGCCAATTTTTCTGTAGAGGTAAAATGATCTTCGGAATAGAAAATCACAGAACTGGAGGATTTACCCATTCCAAACCTACTGAAAACAATTTTTCCAGGTTTCCCTTTTTCACTGGCGATGAATGAGCTTATTAACGGCGAAGCGACGAAAAAAGATTTTGTTACAATCCAAATGAAAAATTCAAACTATGAGTCAGCCTCTTAATGAAGACATTATCCTTATTGGAATATCAAGTTCAAATTTGTCTGCATTCCTTAACTAGAAAGAGAAATCTGTTTCCTAGAAATGCGTTAAGGTCAATGAATTCAGTTTCGACGGCAAGCAGGTGTGTGCCGGAAACTCTATAAGGAAAAAACGATGACTAAAAAGAAAATTTAGCAAATAAAAAGAGACAATCACTGACAAGGAAACAGGAAGCCGTATTCAAGTTGTGTTTGCTTATCTAAGGGTCGTTTTGAGAAGGGAAAAAACCGCGTTCCGTTTCTCAGAATTTATTACACAATGGTGACCTCTTGACTACCTGGTGCACGTGGGAGCCAGCTCTTTTCTCAGAAAGCATTATTAAGAAGAGGGAGCTTTCCTGGAATTTTAGAAGCCTATGAATGAACCGTACTAAGGCTGGCCGCAGCAGGATTAGCGGGGGTGGGGGGTCGGGGGGGGGGGGCTGGAAAGGCTGAACGGAAATAAGTATACCATTGTGTAATAAAATCTCGGATATGGACTATAAACTGTCGGCCCCGTCTCCTGTATCTTCGCTGTTATAGTTAGCAGGGGACGTAAAAGAACCCACACGTTTATCGTAAAGAGTCGGACATGACGTTTCCGGTTTTGTGGTCTGGCCTTTGTTGTTATACTGAGGGTCGCGGTGGGAAATGCTCGGAGATATTAGCTACGATAAAGCTACTCTAAAATCCGAGGGTAAATAAAGTATTCACTTACTCACTCACTAACGCATACAGTGGTGTTGTTAGGTAAAATGCAATTTACAAAACCTAACTGACGCAGAAATTTCTCGGCTTGAATCATTTTCTAAATATCGAAACTACAATCGCTTATCTTGTGCCTGTGGTATTTTTTTTTCGTGTTTGTGTGTTTCGGGGCCGGCTGTTAGCCTCAGTGTTTAGCGAATTAGGCTGTGTTACACCAAGTTCTAATGCGAATATTTATATTTATTACGGGCAGCTCTGATTCCGAGTCGTAGTTCCCTCAATTTTAACTGACAAAATCAACCAGGTTAGTGGAATTCTGTACATTTGAAAAGAAGATTGGTCCGCTGTGGCCAGAATATGACCTCGAGAATTAATCAAAGCGAAGCCAGATAGATGGGATGTATCGAGGATGCTTAAGCTTCTTGTTTAGTTTTAAGCCCTACTTGACTTTCTCTACCCCAGCTGGCCCTTTCTATTTTTCCACTCAGTTCTTGGTAAATACCAAGGTTTTAATAGTACATATTGATGTTCTTTTTTAATGCATTCCATTTTATTTTCATGTGAAGCACTGAAATTTACAATCAATAATGAGGGCTTCAAATAAAATCCTTTAGCTTAGGAACGATTGACTCTCTAACAAAGGTCATCTATGATCATACAAAAGTATTAAAGATAGTTATACGAGAGAACCAGAATCACTGAATAGATGATGTACAAACTGGCTGATTTACTGCAAAAATCATCTTTTGAAATTACAACGTAACTAATGACTGGAACCGTTTCTACTAAAAAAATTCAATGTGCCTAATGTAATACCAGCTCTGTGGAATCGGGCACTGTTAACTGTTTTAAGGCTTGTCAAAATTAGCGAAGAAAAGCTACAAGGGCGCAAGCCAAGAGCATGATGGCGCTAACCATTGGTGCTTTGCCTCCATTGCACAAATCGCCACTGCAGCAGCTTATCTCGCACGCCTTCACTTTTCCTGAGTCACCAGGCTTGCAAAATTCCGATGTATCGGGATCGCACGCGGATGATTTAAAGCAACCTTTGGAGTATACTGCGAATGAGGCATCACCTTCTATTCCGTCTTTCATACCTTTGGCACAGCGATCAAAACCTGAATCGCAAGTCTTCTCCTCTTTTACACCAGCACAGTCATCCCAACTCTTGGTAGAAGTGCACTCGTAGCACTTGAGGCCGTATCCTGGGGAAAAAGAATAAGACATCAGAATAAAATCCGACTCGTGCACACAATCTGCGCGAAGATGACAGTTATATTAGATCCCAGAAGATAGGTTTAATACTGAAGAGAAACTCGAAGACTTGAAGATTGGGATAAATATCGCCAATTGCCTAAATTAAAGAAGAGATAGAAAAGAAATATAAACTTAAGTACATATCATTTCATCTTAAAACCAAGAACTTAAGATTGTGAGTCACCGAGCTGATCCAAGTAATTCTGTTTTGTGGCTGCCAATTATCAAGGAGTTTGGGCGCTGGCTAAGGTCACATGAAGTGCTATCGTGATCGGTATTTTCTTTCGTTTTCACCGGCTCAAGTAACATTCAGGCAGGCTGCTGTTTTCACTGAATTTTCTTCTTTATCAAAGAGACATGATGAACTTAAAGTTATATCCTTTCCCGATAATTCTGCATCAGCTAGTTTCCTTTATCTGAGGGAAAACGAAACACACGTCCCAGCTACACACTTCGAGAAATTCCTGTGTTGCGACGCAGAAGACTTGTTTTACAATGAATGAATGAATGAAATCTTTATTTAAAACACGGTAAAAATATCAGTATAACAATAGAAAACAAAGAAGAAATTCATCGTACATAAAATTTTCTATTAACTGGTTTACATATTTGCCGTGTGGGAGTCCGATACAGAGAGCCATTTATCAATTCTTCTCTTGAAGTTGCGGAGCGTTTTTTAGTTCGAATATCCTCACGAAGATTGTTCCAAAGAGAAGCTCCGCTATAACTGAATACGCTTCAGTTAGTCAGTTCTTGGTTTCGGTAAGTACAATCTTTGACTTGCGTCACGAAGATCAAAGGACAAAGTTCTCGGAGTGAACATGTTACAAAGATAATTTGGGTCGAGCTTATTAACGCAGTTGTACATTGAAATTGCCTTTTGCTTCGTCCTTCTAACTGATAAGTTATCCCAGCTGAGAGAGAATATGTATGGCTTTTACATTACTATTTGGACGCAAGATGGCCAAAATTCCATAGCTAAGGCATTGTGAAACGCTGAAGGGAAGGTAACACGTTATTCCCGCGTTTATGATACACTAGCAAATAGAAGTTTTTTATAAAGCCATAAATAAGGCCAGGAACAAGCACAGACTTATAGCAATCTACGAAAATAAAGAATAAAAGCTCTCGATCTTATTCACACGACTGGATTGGCTAATTCGCATTTTTCGATAAAAGAGCTGAATTAAGATTCCGCAAAAAAGTAATGGAAATAACTTACCGACAGGGATGAAAACAAGGAAGGCAAATACAAGAACTGTTTTCATCTTGAAGGTTGAGTCACTCCTCCAAACTCTGCTTGTAAAACGCTATGGTACAGTTCGACGATGGACCAATTCGCTTCGTCACTGGGTGCAGTAATTTATAAGGCAGCATTGAAAACAGAGGTGTTGGTTTCCTTTCAGAATTCTAACCAATCAGCTCCCCTAGGAGATCATACGATCATTTCGACCTTGATAGACCTTGGGCAGATATGGATTCCAAGAAAAGAAATGCAAACAAGTCATGGCAAGTTTCCATGGTAAATAACAGGGGCCGGAAACTCTAGAGCAGAGGGAAAACAAACAAACAAACACAAGAGAATTAAATAAGAAAGCTAAAGAAATAAAAAACGGTACAAATTCAACGGACAATCACCGATAAGGATGGTTGTTTCAGAAGTAATTATACCTTAAACTTTTGGCCTGCGGTTTTATCTGTAACCAGCAGCGCCAAGATGGTTTCTCACCGCGATCCACTGAGAGGGCTGCACGACTTCTTTTCTTAGACCTTATGAAACAATGTAGTTTTTGTGATTACCAGAAAAATGAATCGGCATTTCTGAGAATGAAAGGTTTGTTCTCGGAATTTGGTGCGTGATTAACCGGAACTCTAGAACAAGCTGGACTCGCCATGACAGGTCGAGCCTATTTTTAATTTAGCGGAAAGCATTTCTGAGAATGACAGGTTTTTCTCGGAAATATATGTTATTAGAGTTATCAGCGGTTTGACGTACAAAAGAGGCGAAGGCTCAATTCTGCTTTGACCGCAGACTCGCTCAACTGTAGTAATTTACCGAAGTCCAAAAAGGAGCTACTGAGCTGGACTGGGCACGACGGGTCGATCCGACGACATATCATCGGAAATGTTGTCACTGACAATCAATCCACGAGAATTGTGTTCTAAATGCTTTATCAGTTTGGCAAACAATTAAAATAAACATGACTTAACTTGTGCCTGTCTTGAGTAAGAATGTTGTTTTTGTGTTCCTGTTTTTGTGTTCCTGTGTTTCAACCTCCATCGTAGTAATTGAGGCAATCAAACAGGCTTAGAAGACTGTACCCTGGGTGCCAGAGGTTTTTTTCTCGTTGGGGGCGACAGAATTGAGCGGCGAAGCCGCGAAGGCGAGTCGCGAACGGCGAGAAAAAAACCTCAGGTACCAACGGATAATGACCTCACTTCCATGCCGACGCCAATTTCCTTTGATTGACATCCGCAGTCAGAGCTTATTTTAGAAACACAGTAAACTGGTTTTACCCACGTTCGTTCTCGATTTCACGTCACAGCTTCAACTCTCCCAGATTCCCCATGCGCTGTCGCGAACCATCGGAAACTCGGTTTTCACGGGGCATAGAAATTCGACTAGGAGGATTTAACCAAATCCAAAAATTTTCGCGCCAAATTACTCCACAAAATAAGCCTTATTATTTTAGGGAAAAAAAACTTTTGGGTGTTAGGTGCACTTTAAAAATGCTTTTCTTTTGTCTTTTTGTGACGCTTGGTTAATCAAGTGCAACAGTCAATTGAACTGTTTTTGTTTTTTGTATAAAAAAAAGGTATAGCGTATCACATGAAACTACAGAAGGAGGGCCAACAATAACTTCAAGAACGAAGACAAAAACTAAGATTCTACAAATGGAATTATCTACAACTGGAATTATCGTATATTGGCACAAAATAGCGAACAAAATGGCCTGGAAAGGGACTAGTCTGCTTCCAGATCACTATTGATCTTTCCAGAAAGATCAATAGTGATTCGAAACTATGACATATCGGCGTTTCCGGGCCATTCAGTCATGTTCCGTGGAAATAGTTATTGGCACAAAATAGCGAAAAAATGGCCTGGAAATATATGACTGGATTTATGAAAACGGTACTAAAGAATTGAAATCGAGCGCCAAGCGGGCGTTTTTTTCTTGCCAGACAAAAGTCGACGATATAAAAATTAAGAGGAAAGTAAGTCTTTTTTCTCCTTCTCCACCCATTTATCTTGCTTTTCTTGCCGTCCTTTCCTTTTTTCCCCCTATTACGTGGCTCTTGGGTGGCCTAAAAGAGCGATCGGTTCTTTAGAACCGTTTTCATAAATCCAGACATATATTGGCACAAAATAGCGATAAAATGGCCTGGAAAGGGACTAGTCTGCTTCCAGATGCCTTAGAAAGATCATTAGCAATTCGAAACTTTGACATATCGGCCTTTCCACGGAATATTTTGGGGTTTGTGAATTCATCAGCTGGGAGAAATCATTAAAGAAAACAAAGTCAAATTGAAGCGTTTTTTCGAGGCTTTCGGTATGTTAACTTTTCATAAAGGGAGCAGATTTTCCCGCTGCCTTTCACTGGAGAAGCACGATCAATGAAAGTCTTGTCAAATGAAAGCACATATTCTTTACTTCAGTTGGCTTGAAATTCTTGGTCTGGTGGCTAACGTTCCCGGCTAACGTTGAACTTCCCCAAGGTGGGGAACTTTGAAATGAAATCTTATCCCAGGGGTTAGGAAGTTTGATGGCAAATTTTTGTTTCTGATCAAAGTCCCCACCCTATCCCGTGGTCCCCTCCCCCCTCGGGCATAACATTGATAGGTGCATTTAAGTGCTCCTATGACAAAAAATAAATTATTTTTTCCTTTGGATTTCAAAACTAAACACTAAGTGACCCAAGTTTTAATTCTTGATTTAAAAAAGGCACCTGTTTATTTTAACTGGAACTTTCCTATTTAATGATCCGCCATTACTAAATTTAAGTTCTTGAGAGAGCTGGATCGAGGAGAAAATGACGTCAAAGGCTCACTAGTTTAAGAATGCGATTCGTGTGTACGCTGCAGAATTAATATGCAGCACGGGAGTTTTGGGCTTTCACACTCTTAAACTCGCACTTTGCATACATAATAAGCTGCGTTCAAACGCTGAAATTTTAAGCTGGTGAGCCTTTGACATCACTTTTCCCGGATCCAACCCTTTGAGGTCAAATCGGTCAGGTTTGTACGTGAGTGATGGCGGATCGTGAAATCCAAAACTTAAGCGGCCTTCACACGGCAAACTTAAGTTGGCAAACTCGTGTTGGAAAACTTAAAAAAGTTGACAAACTCTTTCCTGCACACGTCAAACTCGTGTCAAGTAACAAAGACGGTAATTTGCATCATGGCCGCTTTTTTAGTTCAGTGGCACTCACGTACAACAGTGACACAGAGGAAAAGAAGAGATGAAACAGAATGCGGTGGAGAAATAGAAAGGTTTGGACGAAACCCAGTTTTTCCGCGTGTTCCTCCGTTTTGTTTTGTTTGTTTTTAGTATCTTTGTAGGCTATAAATGAAACGTCCTGTACAGCCGGACGATTGTGAACCGCTTCCACAAATTTAAAAAGTAGTGTTGACTCCCGTCCCCCATTTTGTGAAGTGTCACGCAAATAAATCACGTGAATAGGGCTCGTTTTGATTCGTTGACAATTACCAACACATGTTGGCCAACCGTTCACCCGTCAGATACGAGTTTACCAACACGAAAAAGTTAGTGAAAAAGTTGGCGAGAATAGAGGCAAGTTCTATTTGTTGCCAACAGTTTGCCAACTTGTTTGCCGACTGTTTTTGTGCCGTTCACACACATCAACTTGAGTTTGCCAACACGAGTTTGCCAACTTTAGTTTGCCGTGTGAAGGCCGCTTTACACTCAAAGTAAACGGCCTTTGGATAAAAATGAAAGGTCAGAATTTTGCCAGTCAAGTGTTAAGCAGACACACTTTCAGAATCTCAAGAAAAAAAGGAAGTGATTTTTTTTTATCACAGGGGCACTTCAAGCGCACGCTAAGCATTCACTAGGATGACCATGCGGTGATTCTTTCACTGATATCGAGGCCTGAGGGTCTGGCCCAGGTTGTTCGAAAGGTGGATAATGCTATCCACCGGATAAATCACTATCCAGCGGATAGCGTAGTTTGTTTTGTCAACACTTATCAGCTGAATAGTGATTTATCCGGTGGATAGAGTTATCCAGCTTTCGAACAACCCGGGCCTGGTGTCCAATGTCCTTTATGTTGTCAAACTGCAAATCCATCTTGTGGTCACATTCTAAGACATAACTCGCGACTACGAATTTTTGTTGAATAAGACAGTTTCTTTGTACTCGGAAATCCATGTCTTCAATGATCTTTCTGTCTGGCCTAAGTGTAGAGGTAACATGATCACACTTTTTATTGGTTCTATTCACTATTCCAAATGTTCCGGTTTCCTCCCCGACGGGGAGAGGAGGTTGGGTGCGGTTCGTTTCTCGGAACCCTTACCCTATTTCAAAGCAAAGTAAGCGTTTTCCTTACGGAAATGTTGGGTTCGTGGCAACAATTTTTTTTGTTCTAAATTTCAGTCAAGCTCGATATATCAACCATTCTTGTCCCCATGGCCCAGAGGCCGTGTTCCTTTTGCTCAGCACTAAGAATCGCCACCTCTTGGAGGGTCAAATTTTCTGAGCATGTTCAGAAAATTCCTTTCGTACTCTGCCAATCAGAATTTTTAGATTGACTCTAAGCATGCGCGGAGTGATGGATCGCGAACTTCCGGTGTTGGACCTTCCCAAAGGTCGCGAATTTTGGTGCTAACCAAAAGGAGCGCGGCTTCTAGGGAAGAGAATGTATATCAACACGCTTCAGCTTTTTATCAAGTTTCACACTTCAGCCACAAGTATAAATTACACATGCGTTGAGCTTTCTTGTGCCATCAGTGTTATCTGACTGCTTTAATGATTATTTTATAGCAATTCTTACGAAATAAAATTATAAAAGGAGGCATATTTTCTTTCAATGCTGAGTAGCATGCAGCGATCGTTAGAGAAGTATCATTTTGAAAAGCCCAACGTTGAACTCCTTCTACTTCAAAACTAAACTTGTCCACTTGAACTGCAACCACTCCATCGTCTTCTTGAACTTTACCTACTCCATCGCCTACTTATGCTGAAACTACTGTGGCAGCGGTTAATCATCCAACACTGACCTCCTTGAGCCAATGATTCAGAAGCTTGGACAACAACCTAATCAACGCCTGCCGCTTGCAGCGGAACTGACATGGGAGCACCATCAGGCCAAGGGTGATTCCCCGTCGCTCCAAAGGTAGGTACCGGGATCCTTGGAAGAAGGCCGCTCCACTCCTGTATTGCATCGCAACTGTCTTCTCCTTGTACTGGAATTATCATAGCAACATTAGCAACTCCTTCTGTCGTAAAATTACCAGTGGAAGCCGATTCAGCGTCAGTGGAAGGATTAAGAAATTGTTGTTCCTGGGATTTTTAAAAGAGAAACACATCATAAAGAAAAGGAGATATGTAATTTTATCTACAACAAGGCGGGCAATGCAAAAAAAATTAATGATAATAATAATAATAATATAATAATAATAATAATAATGGTAATAATAATAATAATAATAATGAACAAACTTTATTAAAAACCTTACATAAAAATTACCAGTATTAAAGTATTTCCAGCAGCTAGAAACTATTCAGTTATTTCAATTTAAAAATAGAACCTTTTTGGGTGCTGTTAAAAACATAAAACGTCACAATAATTACTTATAAGATTAAGAAGGCTACAAGAACTTTGAGTATTTACATAATTATTACATTCAAATTATTAAAAATGTTACAATAAATTATATTCCGACAGACATCAGAAAATGGTATGTACATAAAAATCTTCGGTAAGAAAAAGAAATGTCAATCAAGCCAGGGCATAAAACATTCGTTAAAACATTTCGTTAAGAAATTGTCATGTCAGTCCAGCAAGTCCCTTCTCTATCTCCAAGTCATTCTCCTGTACATTTGTCTTTCTTCTCCGTGACCTTGTTTCCCTTAAACAGACAAGGGCAGTCCGCAGGATGGCGAAAGATACCTTCGTTCTGATCCATGCGATTGTTTTTGCGTAGTTCTCCTGCTTCTTTGAAGAGATGAGATCGGCAAGCCTGGAATGGTACCGCTGACACTCCTGAGACATACCTCCTGTTGTTGTGAACACCAAGGGGGTAAAAGTGCCATTCTCGACTTCTATTATCCAAGAGGCATACTTTCACTTCTTTTTGTCTTCATGCAATTTGTATATCTGTTTTAGGCTAAGCTCTCTGTACGAGTCCGCATTCGGGTGACATATCCGTACATCAAAATAGGCGGCGCGTTGTCTCTCCCAGAATACACGACAGTGCACATCGAGACGGGCATCTGGTGCTGTATTCGCTCCCCTATTGAGCTCCTCCCCAGCAAGGGGTTGTAAAATGGGCTCAATTGCTAC
>JAEMPF020022448.1:48716-65435 GCA_022496165.2 Catalaphyllia jardinei | reverse complement strand
GTAGCTCCGCCTCCAAGTCACGTATCTCGTTGTGACGCTGTATGATTAGGCCACCTCGCTGACATATCATGGCGTGGTCCACGGTAAAGCTACAGCCACATACACATACGGATGGGCTATCAGGTATGGGCCAGTCATAGCGTAGCCTCAGTGCGTCGCGAAACTCCCGCTTGCTTAGGTCAAAGTTCAAGTCTTTCAGTGGAATCGCAGTAAGCCAACTAGAGGCTCCCTTTTCACATGCCAGGTCTACGGCTCTTTGTGTTCTCACTGGGAGAGAGACCTTCAGCTCCTCTAGTTTCCCCTTCAGGTAATCATCTTTTTCTTTTCGAACAGCGTGCATCAGCTTTCGCACGTCTGCATCATCTGGAGTCTCATGGGATTGCGCCATTATCTTATCAACAAGAGGAGCGCTCATCCGGATGGATGCTGAATACTCCGACTCGGCACTTTCAGATGGATTTGTCATCCCCAAGCCTCCCATACGGGCAGGACGTGCTAGCAGGTTTCGTTCAGCGACAGAACAGTTATGTTCTGTTAGTGACGGTATGAGGACATCTGAGATAGCACGCTCGAGTGGTTCCAGGAGACCTTTAATATCTGGCAGGGTCCTCATGAAGTAAGTCCACTTATGCCTCAGCCCGAATACGAAGGCTGCATAGGAAGCTTGCGGTTGAGAGGTTGCAAACTCTGCTAGTAAAGTTACTTCACTAATCCACTCCTTCACTTTACTGCCCACATACTCCTCTAAATACCACCTCTGTCCCAGTGCCGCGCCGAGGTGTTTGCGCCCTTCAGTGGTGATGTTTATGTCTGTACCCGCAAACACCGCAAACACATCATTTGCTTCTTTCAACTTCTCTGGTTTCACCACAAGCCAGCACTTCTTTGCGTTTGGATGGTAGCCTAAAGCCGGACCTGCCGCCAGCAGCTCGTCCCACCATTTTCTGATGTCTGTCAACGCACCAGCTCCAGTGGCATCATCGGCATACCAGCACTGCTTTGCAGAACTACGAATGCCCAAGAGGGTAATCAGGGGTTGAAGGCTGTTTGCATATAAGCTCGTGGCTAATGGATCCCCTTGTGTAGTACCTTCCGAAGACAAGAGCTCTTTCCCTCCAATAACAATAAGTCGCGCAGGCGTTCTGTAAGTATTGATTGCATAGGCTGCGATTATTGGACATAGACCTCTAATGTTGCGCAACGCTGCCGCTCTGTTAAGCGAATTAAAAGCGTTCGAGGCATCTATGAGTAACGCGGCGTCTGTTTCATCCGACTCGAAGATATTATGCATCGCGTGAATAGCAGCCTCACTACGGGATTTGTGACCTGCGCACACTTGTGTAGCACCGTATGCGTCAATCACATCTTGTTTTCCCACTTCAGAAACGCATTTGCCTATAATCCTTCTAATCACCTCTCCTACACCAATCGGGCGCACCTCACCATTACCTTTATCCAGCGGGATAAAGCGGCTTGCTAGAATAGGCTCGATGGTCAGCGGATCCACATATTCTGTGCAAAGTCTCTTTGTTAGAATAGCAAGAGAGTGGCATAAATTAGTACTTGATCTCTTGAAAGACTTGCAAGCAAGGATTCTCTTAAAGCCCACAGCATCCACTCCCGAGGGTCCGCCGGATCCTTTAGTTCTTAGGGCGGCTTCTCTGTTCATCTCGCCATTAATTTGTTGGTAAATTGAGTCAGGAAAATCCTCAACTGGTCCAAACAACAGTGAGCCTAACTTCGCTTCCTGCGCCTCCGGGTGTTTCTCTCTAAGCTGTTGCAACACATCATCAGTCAGCGGCAAAACACCTCCTCCGTCATTCTCGCTTAAATAGCGTAGCGCCGAATTGATTTGCCTCTCCATCACCAGCTTTGCAAAAATCCTAGCTTTATTTGGCGGATCATTTCTACATGATTTCTGTATGCGCCTTTAGATCATACGCCCCTCTCGCAAAAGACAATCGATTTCGCCATTTCTCCAGAGCTTTAGCCGCTTTTCAAGGCATTCTTGATGTTCTTTAGCTTTCGACTTCTGGCTGGGTTTCTGTAGCCCCACAGCTAAAAGAACAATGGCGGCTTTTAGAACAAGATGTTGCATGGCCGTACCATTGTTCCAATCGTTGATATGCTTGCTTAACTGGTCGATGAAGTCGCGTCCTATTTTCCCATAACTGATAAGCTGATTGTTATGATTTCACCGTCGCTATTTCGGTCCCAGGTGACTGTATGCAGCCTGCTGATTTCCGTGTATTCTGGTAAGTATCCTGGGACATCATTCAACACCTGCGATAAATTGTCTATTGTATCCTTTCTTTCCTCAGCACCTTGCTCGTTTCCTGTCATATGCAAATCCAGGTCTATTACCGCCGAATTACCATTTTCTCCTTCGACATCTTGATTGTTTTGACTTTCGTTTTCACCGAAATCTTGGGTTTTACTTGTTGTCGAAAGAACCGCATCCATAATAGCATACCTCTCTATAGTCCCCACTGTTTCATTGCTATTCATTTTCTCGAGTCTAGCAGCCTGGTCGCGAAGATTTTGACTCTTGAGTCCCAAAGCTCTTTCATGATGTCCACATAGCCCCGCTTCCTTCCATTTTCATTACAGGGTGGGTTTTCAGAAGCTCCTTGGCTTTCCTTTTGCACTCCAATATATCATTATTCATCCGCTCA
This sequence comes from Catalaphyllia jardinei, assembly GCA_022496165.2. NCBI lineage: Eukaryota > Metazoa > Cnidaria > Anthozoa > Scleractinia > Caryophylliidae > Catalaphyllia > Catalaphyllia jardinei. Next base: position 62,760 of record JAEMPF020022448.1, on the reverse strand, counting down.
GTCCATTTCACCTTCGACTTTCTCGCTTGACTTGACATCACCTCCTCCTCGTGGTCACCAATAATGTAATAGTAACAATAATAATCACCATCATGATAATAATAATAATAATAATAATAATAATGACAATGATAATGACAATGGCAATGACAATGGCAATGGCAATGATTATGATAATGATAATGATAATGATAATGATAATGATAATGACAATGACAATGACAATGACAATGACTATGATAATGATAATGACAATGATAATGATAATGATAATGATAATGATAATGATAATGATAATGATAATGATAATGATAATGATAATGATAATGATAATGATAATGATAATGATAATGATAATGATAATGATGATGATAATGATAATGATAATGATAATGATAATGATAATGATAATGATAATGATAATGATATTGATAATGATATTTATAATAATAATATTCCGTCAAGCTGTTTTGAAAATCACTGGGAAGTTTTGAAATCCCTGGGAGATTCACAAGATTAAGAATAGAGCACTTGGATTAAATGAAGTTTCTAATAGAGGACTCACCAGTTCTGACGAAGTCTCAGCGCAGCATGACAGACAACAGCATACCGCTGACCAGATTCCTGTAACAATCTCAATGATACCAACAGACGCGGTCAGTGAGGCGATAGCTATGTGTACGGGAATGTAGGCGGCAATACTCCAAAGAATGACAATAAAAAAGCCGTAGATGGCGACTAGTGCCAAGGCGAGTAAAACTGATATGATACAGAAAAATAAGAGGACACCAATCTGAAAATTGGATCAACAAATATTCACTGAGTATAAATCAAGCTGGCTGTAATAACTCCTTCCTTATTCTCTCTCACCTGAGATATTGCGGGGTGAACAATAGAATTTTACGAGGTGAAAATGCCGAAAGAAATAAAGCATAGCAACTATTAAATAATTTCAATGCTCAGATTTGGTCACCCTACCGAAGTAAATAATAGACATAGATGTGTGTATCATACTGCCGAATATTGGAATGCAAGGATAGCTTGCCGAAGCAATCTTTTATCTTTTTGGTTTTCAGTCTTAAGACAGTCTTAAGTTAGTTTCTTTGGTCGCGCTTCTTCAAATACTCTCAAATAACAGGAACTTACAAACGCTTTTCGGGAAGACGTTGTTTCTCTTAGACTGGCGAGAATGCCCAGAGTTCCTGTGATCCATGTCTGCAAAAGAAGAGAAGACAATATTTTTTTACAAATTGTCACTGATATTCGTTGTCACTCACTTTACATTTACGAAAGAAACAATAGACAATGTAGTTTGAAAAAGCCCCAGCAGTGTTGGAGGAAGTGGGATCAAAGAGCTAGCAACGGGGTATTTGTGTTTATCAGGGATTTAACCTCCCAGAAAATCCTTCTCGGCAGCCCCCAGGGGGTTACTCCCAGAACAATCATTGGAGTTGTGTAGCCCTCTTCCCAAAACCCTTATCCCACTGAACAATCTGTGGTTTTCTATTTATGACCAAGGGCCCGTTTCGTAAGGTCCCGAAACGTTTTCGAAATCTAAACGTCTTAGCAAAATCTCACACCTTATGACTTCGGAGCTGTTTTATTCATCACACACCGTAAATCCTCGAATTATGTACCAGTCAATTCCAAAACCACCCATCCCCCCCCGGGAAATCCCCGGGCATTTGACTTGCGGTAAGCTCCGTACAGTGGGGAATGTGACCCAAAATGAGGCCCGCCCGGTGGGGCATTTGACTTTAGTGTCAAAACATCCGTCAGTGGTCGGAAGCAAAAGGATTTCGCAATTCTTTGATTCAGCACGTGAGCCGCGTTCACGGGTCATTGCTCTTGTCGATTCCACGCGGATTTTTCTGTTGTTGTCGTTTTATATAGTTATATCGTGAAATGTGCCTTTGTTTAAAATGTGCAGCGAAGACAAGCTGAACAAGAAATTCGTATTGGATGAAAATTTTGCAGAACTTGTTTCCACAGTTGCTTTAACATGCCTGGAGGCTGAGGGATTTGACCCTCTTGAATCTCTAACGGGTGGGGAATTTGACCATCTAAACTGGCAACATAGCGGGGAATTTGACCAAAATTTTTCAAAAAAGTCAAATGCCCCGGGGTTTGCCCGGGGGGTGGGCATGGGCGGTTTTGGAATTGACCGGTACATTAGGGTCCGGGGCGCTCATTTCAAATTTAGGAGAAGACGGGGGACGCTCATTTGAGGGGGACGCTTAATCAAGGAGAGGGGTGGGGGGGGGGGGGGTGCTTGATTAATTCTTCTCAAATTGTGGCCTAACATGATCATCTATTGAATACATCATTTGCGCGTAAACGACATTTAAGGTGTTTATTGACATGATAAAAACTGTTCCTAAAGTTTAATAGTGCATTTTACACTTAGCAAACTGACGTCAGTTTTTCATGCGTCTGACGTCAATTTGTTTTCACGATTACAAATTTTTAAATTGTCCTTTCTCGCTCGATGACGCATCGCATAAATTATAAATTTATGTCTACCCACATATTGACAATGAAAATAGCTTTGTCCACAAAATGGAGGAGCGCCTATTCGAGGGGGGAGGGGGGGCGCTTATTTTAAATTTTGGTTGATAGGAGAGACGCTTAATCAAAGGTGCTGTGCGCTAATTCGAGGATTTACGGTATTTTTAATATAAACAGAGGTTCTCTTCATGCAAAAAGTTTCAGGAGTATACACCTCTGTCTTTAAATACCGATTACCTAAAAATGGCTTTGTGGTGCCGAAAAGTTTCCGGGGCTTTCGAGAAACGGGCCCCTGACCAAAATTGTCACACCCTACATCAGTCTTTCAAACCTGTCTTAAATGTAATTCCTTAATTCAAAGTGAGAATGATGTTAAGTGCATTGTGAAAGGGTTTTGTTGATGGTCTTATCGGTAACAATGAAAAGGTAGCTTCTCCTAAAAAGCATACGAAATTTAAGACTAGCTGTGCAGTGCAAAAGTCATACCCTATTCGAGACAAAAATGGCCAGAATCAATACCTTATTTGTCACCAAAAGGGCTAAAATCCCCTGGCTCAGTAGCTGTTTAACTGAAGCGATAATTGCTGTCTGACATTCTCGCAAACGCGCGATAACAGTGTGGAAAACTTACCCATGTGCCAATCCATATTCCAAAATAAAAATCACCGGTCCAAACGAAGCCTTTAAAGCGTTCGGCGATGCCTAAAGACACGAGTAGAATCCCAACTAAGATGTGTACAATGCCAAGTCTCCTTAAAGTTGCCGAGTTATCCGCCATGTTGTAGTAAAGGTTCGAACCAGTCTGGGTGATAGAAATGCTGATTAGCTCTGAAAGTGATGTCGTAAGTTGGGTGCGTATCCCAGCATTATCCCTGGGATCTAAAACTTAAGTCTGTCTACTCATGCTGATTCAGTAATTTGAAGATATATTTGGTAGCTTACCAACAGTATAAAAAATAAATATCTTTCTACTTAGTTTTAGTATCTTTTGAGTATGAACACGTTTTTGGCCAGCTTCACAACACATTCACTAAGCATTTCTCGTCGGTTCGAACCTCTACAGCCTTAGGGTTTTTTTAATGCTTTTTTTACGACTGTAGTATTCACCTTTTCATAAGCACCCACTGTTCAGAACGATGTAAGCGCATAGTTAGCAGAAAGCATCCCCGTATTTCAATTTTAGGGAAATTCATTTCTTACTCGTCTGTGTGTAGAAAGGTACTTTTAACAGTATACCAAAAATTCAGGAAATTTTGGTCGAAAGTCAAATGGAAAGGTCCGTTTCGGTTCGGTTCCACCGGAATATTCGAGACCGCCACTGGAGGTCAAAAATATTCTGACTGGTTCGTCAGAGTCAACCTCGTTCCCAGGGCCTTGGCCTCGACGATTTTGGTGGCTCCTCGGGAGAAGAGCCGCCATTTTGAAAATCGTCGGGGAGAAGGCTTACTTGATAGGATTAATCTTCGACGTGAATCTTCGACGTGTCCTGTGATGTTCACTAAATGTGACGTTCACTAAATACTTGACGTTCCTCCCCTAAACTTGAATCTAGATGATTTCTTCTGCGCGGTTCAAAAGCTGCTCCAGTCGTTTACCGAACGTAGTTCACACACGATTAACAATTAAGGAGCACTCTCAGACTGTTGCTGTTCGCGCATAACCCGGCTGGTATGCTATCGTTTAATTTGTTCTTTGATCTCGTACTTTGAAATGAAACTTATTCAGGCTTCGTATTCAAAAACAACAATGCTCTATTTGCTCTGAACACTTAAGACACATTTGCACGGAAAATTACAAAAAACCTACGGCAATGACTTAGGAAATAGACATGATTAAAGTCGAGCCAGGGGGAAAAATTAGGAACCTTGCGGTTTTCATCAGTTACGTTTAGCACACGAGTGGGACAGCGTTTTGAACTAGGCCAGTCACCAAGCTTCACCAGCAAATACAGAACCGCGAGATATTCAAGTATAATAAAATTATATACATGTCAGGTGTAAAAATAGCTAAAAAATAGAGATATAGTACATAATTAAAAACTTCATAGAAAATTGAGCCTCTTTATCCACCACTTAGTTATATTTCGTCTAATATTAATAATCACATAACTTTCAGACTCGATTGGTTAAAAATTGGTGCTGTTTACCTAATAACTTGACTGGGTTTAATTCAATTCATTCTTCAACATCTCACAGGTGTATTACATGATTAGAGGCACTTGAGGTACGTGACGAGATACAGTTATCTCCCACATTGGTATGTTAATACTTACTCGTATATCACTTGTTTTTTTTCAAAAAAATATTTTCGTATATTCAACACTGAATTATCTGCTGACTGACGACGCTAAATTCTTAATGAATTCCTCATCACAGTAATATTTTTTACGAAGAGACTTCGGAAACGAAGTCCCAGAAATGGAAAGTCTACCTTTGATTTAGCGCATCCAAACATAACTAACCTAAAGGTTCTTTTTCTTTTTGTACATAAACGTTGTTATGTGTTTAGGCAGCTTTACAATGACTGCTTTCTATTTCATTCGATAAGGTAGTGACGGCAATTTGCAAAATTACCTTCTACCAGAGATACACCTACAAAAAGGACTGATCAAGACTGCGACAAATTTCATTAACAACTACTAATCTATCCGTAAAGTGGCTCCTTCGTATCAACTCCTGTTATGATGGAATTCTGTAAGTTTCCTGATTGTTTTGAGTGTAAGACACCTGTTTAGTTAATCTGGAGAAAAAAACAACAACAGTGATCACAACAAGGAAGTCACAGAAGTGGATAAAAGTTACAGCACATGTATAACATAATTAGCTTAGAAGTCTACTTATAAATTAAATATGTATGATTCATAAGTTGTGCAGCTGTAGTGCTTTTGCTCTCAAGACCAAAAAATGGTTAACAAGCCCGGTAAACATCAAAGAAGCAAACAAACAGGTTAAGATTTATGTTGGAAGCCCCTTGACGAGGCACATCTTTTGTTTTTTGTTTTTTGCTCACTGACTATGCGTGAGAGGCGCAGTGGGAGGCGCGGTGGCCCATGGGTAGTGCGCTCGTCTCCGGAGCGAGCGGTCTGGGTAAGAGTCCTGGCCGGGGACATTGTGTTGTGTTCTTTGGCAAGACACTTACTCTCACGCTGCCTCTCTTAACCCAGGTGCACAAATGGCAGCGAATTTAATGTTGCAAGTAACCCTGCGATGGACTAGCATTCCATTCAGGAAGGAGTAGAATTGTTGCTAGTCGCTTCATGCTACGAAAAACTGGGATAAGCTCAAGCCTTAAGAGCCACGTGATTCGTATGCAGACTTAACCTGACCGCATGAATTACATCATCAGATAGTTGTATGGAGCACACATAACCACTTTTTGTATTTCTTAGTTTGTCAGGTTTTGTGCAGGGTCAACCCTCAAAATAGGCAACAACAACATATAGCAAAGAACTTTGCCAGGTTTCTTAACCATTTCACTCTGTTAACTATGTTTATACCATTACTCATTCTGAACTTACCATGATGTAAACTCCACATCTTTTGAACGAGAAATTCACACTGTTTTTCCCAGCTATAGGTCTCTTCATAACATGTCCTCAGTGTTTGAATTTCTTGAAGACGTTGGGCTCTGTCTTTGAGCCGAACGGCTGCAATTGCCTTTGCCCACTCTGAAGGCTCGTTGGATTCCACCACGAATGGCTTGCCATGTGGCAGATCACGAAGTACATATCCAAACCCCGAATTACTGCTCACAAGAATGGGAATACCAGCAGACATGGCCTCCAGGGCAGTCAATCCAAATCCCTCCGTCCTGGATGGCATGATGGCCAGGTCAACCTCGCAAAACAACTCCTTCAATCTTTCCTTGCCTTGTACAAACTTTCGGACAATCAGCTGATCTTTGGAGATTCCGCTCTGCTGCAAGTTCTCTGCAACTTCCTCCTGCTTTCCATCAGGTGCGCCCACAAAGACCAGACGATATGTTATGTCCTTCAATTCAACTACTGCTTTAGCAGCAATGTCGTATCCTTTGAGACTGAAGTCTTCAGGATCACCTCTGCCAAAGGTCAACACCTTGAACGTATCGCTGTCGTTCGCTGCTTGCTTCACGGCTGAAAATTCACTGAAAACACTCGGAGTCAGCTGAATTATATCTTGGTGCTTCTCGCATGAGCGCAGGTGAGATGCGTAGGCCTCTGCCAATTTGGGCCCAATTGCCACAACAAGATTTGCCAGTTTGCACAAGTCTACTTCAGCTCTGTTCTTGTCTTCACCTCTGGAAATTGCTTTAGCATAGTTCTTGTACATGCCAAGTTCTTCAGGTGCAGTATGCACAACTTGCACCCACTTGCAACTGTGCGATTCTCTGATGACTTGGGCTTGTTTACCGAGGTTTCCTCCATGACCTACTACGATATCAATGACAAGATCCTTGGATGGGAAGCTCAGCCAGTCCAGGGGGTCGTTGTAGCCAGGACGTCTCTCTGCTTCTCTAATGACAATGTTGTAACTTTTGGCGGCCCTCTTCTCTTCTTCAGAACAAGCAAATTGTGGTACTAAGAGAGTGACTTCTACTCCTAGATGTCTGGCCAGTAAAATGGCGAGGCATCTGTTTAAAGTCGACAAGCCACCTTTACGTGAACTCCACTCGCTCGCCAGGAGCGTAACGTTCAATGCTTCGTCAAAATAGTCTGAAAAACTGTACACTGGCGCGTCTTGTGATGAACCAGTTAGGTTAGAAGGAGGCTCTTCCTGCAAGGGAACACAATTTGTCAATGCTACAGCTGCATTAGTTTTACGTGTGGTTTCCCCGCGCACTAGACGCCAGTTTCTCCAGGAGCGGGAGTCACCTGTTCCAGCTAGCGTATCATTTGTTTTACTGTTCCGAACATGGTCGAACATCGGCGGTCTGAAGTTAATCTTTGCCTTGTTTTTTGAGAGTTATAGCACAGTTCGTGTCACACTACAGTCGCAAGTCTTAAGGTTATCCAAGGTTCAACGGAGGACTTTGTGACTTGTGGCTTTGTGACTTGTGGTTCGTGGTTCAATTTAAGGTACATCAGTTTGATTTAGGCGAGTCCCATGGTGTTAAGGAACAGTTCTTTATTGAAAGCAACTTACCCATGAAAAAGATGTTATTCAAATTTCTGGATTCGTACTGTAAAGGAATATGGGAGCTTCAATGAACTTTTTTTTTACCACGCAAACTTACATTATTTGAAATATTTTCTTTGAAAATTTGCTTTTCCCTCTGGCTGGCGCTTCACGAAAATCGAAACTAAACTAAGCGACTGATTAAAAAAAGATGGCCGATGAGACGTGAACGTGACTAACTTCACCACAACAAAGGTCAGATAATTCATATTAAGAAATTATGTAATTTTTTTAATTTTCTTCTTTTACTTTTATATTAGGCGAAGAGCCATACCATGGATGTACTGATACTAAACCGTTATTATTATTATTATTATTATTATTATTATTATTATTATTATTATTTTCATTATCATTATCATTATCATTATCATAATCATTATTATCATTATTATTACTATTATTAGTTAGCTTCCTGAAATAACAATCTGTGTTGCGCCCGATTTAAAGCAAATGCCAGTCCAAAATTCCACATTTTCAAAAAAGAACTTTAAAAAAACATTGACCACACAAACAGTGACGAGTTATCCGTTCATCCCGCACCGAGAAAAAAGCACCATCATACCTGGCTTGACCGTGGCAACCACTTCTCCAGTCCATTGACTGTGAGTACTTCATCAACGAAACTCTTCATACAAAGTAAACGTTCCCCTTGTTTTATGTCGAGGAGGTGCAAGCAGTCCTCGTGCACACAAGAGGGTTGGCTGTGCTTGTCACACTCGTGGCCTTCCTTCAGACAGGAGGGGCATGCAACACAGAAATGATACCGCAATCCACTCAGGTGTGGAAGCTCACGTGCCAAATCTTGTGCCTTCCACGAACAATCGCACACTTCTTGCGACTTCTGCTGAATGCGACATTGAAGCTGCATCTCCATGTGCTCTGTGCTTCAGCAACATCTTGATGAACCTCCTCTTGCAAATCAGAATAAAACTGTGGATACTTTGTGCTTCAATAACAAATCGGGCTCCATTTCGGTACAGGTTTGGTGGTTGTGTGCACCCAGTCGCCGAACACCAAGACAACGACTTTGAAATAAGCTGCGAGAAGAGACCATGAGGGACAAAACCGTCAACAAAGTGAAGGTACAACGGGCAAGGATCAGAAGGCGAAGGTTCTATTTGAGAAAGGCATTTAGGTGATGGCGCCAGTTGAGCTGGTACAAAGTACTTTACATCAGTTGGAGAGAGTGAGAACTTTGCGATCAAACCAAACCGTTCCATCATGTCTAAGATATCTTCTTTGATAATGCCTTGCTGAAGAAATCTGGAAAAAGCGTCATCTACAAGTTCCATTCTGAGGACACCACTCTGCTCAACTTCCTGCCAGTACTTGGATTGCACAGGATCCTAAGAGGAAACGTAACACTCCACATGAATCTAGTTCAGTCCATGTGTAATCAGAGGACACTGTCTACTCGAGTTTACAATGGTTGCAAAACCAAAAAAGACCAGTTGCGAAAATGCATCACCCTCAGAGCATTGCAAGTGACTTTAAAAAAATAACATACTGTGAAAAATCTCGAGGTGAACCTCTCGAAGTTTTGGTTAAACAAAAAAGCATGCTTGCCACAAAGTGCACAAGATGCCCGATACTTTATCAAAACAGGTCGAACGAAACATCACCCTGTTTAAATAAAGGTGTTCACTTCACATCACATTAATTCTTCTTACCACTTTATCAAAAGGTGGAATGGTTATCAGCTGCCTGAACAAGTCAATTAGCCACTGAGCCTTCAGAACGACTGTGTTGCGGTGCCTAACGATCATGCCAAGATTATTATAGAAATTCAACATGGTGCTGAACTCTTCCTTGTCTTCGATGAAGCAGACTTCCTTCGCATAGGTCTGAAGTTGTTCCAGTTGCATGTGATGAATATTTTCAGCTACCAACTCTTCAATGACCTTTTCAAAGTTAAACCACCTAGGAAACATCAAAGGGGAAATCCAGTCAGCCAAACCGTACATGGCCAATCAGGTATAGACATTTTGAGATATGAACGTACATGTAAGTAACAAAACATAGTCGTCATAAACATATACTCATAGTTCAAATACTGGAATTTAAAGGACAAGAAATTCTGCTATCATTTCTTATCATCGTCATCATAGAAAGGAGTGTACAAGAGTCATCAAGGGTGCACAAATTAACTGCGACAGTACGATTTCATACCTTTGATGGTGCGGCACTTTTCAAAAATTGCTAACGAAATAGAAAGAACGTTCCAGAGCCTTCTCTGACGATGACTAGTACTCTGCACATCACCAACGCGGCCATAAAGGGTAGAGACGAACAACAATTTTTTTTAGTAAGGGGTATCATCAAAAAAGCAATTTATGGAGACCATCGTTTAATACCTAATGGACCCCAACCACCCTGTCGTAATTCTATACAGTAGTGGAGTGGCGATTCAGCTATCTAGCTGACTTAACAGCTCCCTCAGAGATTGTTTTCATGTACCTGACCGGTATCGTCTCCCCCATGTATGGCTCCTGTTTCAGCACCTCCATGATCCTAGTCCGTAGCGCGTGAATTCCACTAGCAGCAGTAGTGTCAGGCTCGTCCCCTAAAGATATAATTACAAAACAATAACAATTCTCTTCAGTCAGTGACTTAGAAGAGGACTAGACTTCCGGAACCTCAGTCAGTGTCTCAGTGGAGGACCAAATTGTCAAACATTTCCCCCAACAATCCAATCTGCAACCCTGCTACTGTTCTAAACTGATTCACTGCCGCCGAATGTGGACCAATTACTATTGGTAAAGTGATTACTGGTTTATAGTCATTGTTCCGGCAGCAGTGGGCTTCCCCTGAGAGCTAACTGAGGCGTTAACATGATTCACTTCAATCTATTATTTGTTTAATGATCTTCACCTTCTTTGCTTCTTTGTGGTTGTTTGCCAAAGGCATTCTTAATCCAGCTGAATAGTGACATGTTGTTCTGTGTGTTATCAATGCTGAAGAATGGCCGGATCACGTGTTCCTCGTATTCTTTACCAGATATTGCCTGCTGTATCTGTGATGTCATAGACTTGGCATCCTCAAATGGCTTGTCAGCATGTGTGCCAACAATGAACACTGGAGGTCTGAGATAGGGTAGCTTTCCTTCAGAATTGTTCATCATTCCTTCCTCCGTTGTTTTGAGACTGTTAACTGTTACGAGCCATGAAAGCAAATTCTCCAAATTTGTTTCATTGTTTGGGTTTTCCAAAAGAACTTCATGGATCCCTTGCCGAACGCGGGGTTTAGCAGGGGCATTCAATGGCTTGCTCAGATTGTGTACCAGGATGTACACTGCACGTGAAGATAAAAACACGGGGTGAGAGGCATAGTACAGGTGCTGTCTCGCAAAATCCCACAAATCCAGAGTTACGATGGAATCTGTACTGTTGGGAGCACTTTCAGCATTCGCACCCTTAAGAAACATGTTCTTCAAGCACTGATCAGCTTGTTTCGTGATATCCTCTGGAGGAGTAGAGGCATCAACCACCAGACCAGACTTCGCCTTTGTGCTAACACTAACACTATCATTTCCTGTTTCCAATTTCATTGAGTGCGAGGAAATGTCTCTCTCCTTGACTTTAGTTTCATTCACGGTGATCTAAAATAAAGTTATTAAAGACAAAACACTTTAAGTCTCATAGAATATGGCGTCTGTTTAAAAAGCCGATGAATCCTATTTCACACTACTGCTGGTTAGGCATTTGCATCTAAGGATGTTCAAGTCCAAATCTTCCCATGTTCAGATTTTATTAAAACGTTTGCTGTAGTTAGACGACCAACTCGTGAAAAAATTGGGTATCGAGTCACTTATTTTGGGGGCAAATTGGTTTGAAGACCGCACTGTTTCTAACAGTGTCTGCGGGAGACCAAGATGGGTGTAGGGCTATTCTGAATGGCCTTAGATGTCCCGCGGGGCACGACGAGGGATGACATGAGTTATTCAGGTTCTTTACATTTTATGAAAATACCCGTCTTGTTATGCAGAAACGTACAAACCTGACTCATGAGGTCACCAGAAGGCCTTTCTTCTTCATCTTCTGTTGCTGAGTCTGCACTAAGAATAGCATGGTACCGCTTTTCAGCTAACATCCTTGATACTTCTTTAGAAAACTCAGACAAGCCTGGCTTGTTCTCCCTTGTTGAGCGCCAGTTTTTAATTTGATCAACTTCAATTTCACACATTGAAGGATCGACTTCAATTCCTTTGGTGCTCTGTTCTTTAGGATCAAATGGCAAACCCAAGAGGGACTTCTTCAAACTTGTCTTTCCGGCTCGATCCTGGCCAATGAATAAAATTCGGCCACGGTACACGTTCACAGCTCCATCCCTGAGAGCCTTTTCATATAGCACCTTCGCAGTATCTCCTAGGGTGATGATTTCAGCAGGTGCTACAACTGTTCCCCCCCAAAAAAATTGTGGCAAAAGCAAACATATTATCCCAAGGCATAGAAGTACATAGCAATTTCTGCAGTGATTGTTTGGGCAGTTGATCTCTGGGACTGTGACAACTAGTTATAAATTTGTACTCCAAATGTACCATGTATGAATTTGTGTTCTGCATTCTGCATATTCTCCAGTCAATTCAGCAACTCCCCTCCCCCAAAACGGGCAGAGAATACAACTATTTTAAATAGGGAGCTTAAGCAACGACGACGACGACGCCGAGGACGACGCCAAGTAAAAAATGAATTAATATTTTACCAGCGAAATTCACGATTTTCTAGATCTGTTCGGTGCACCAATAGCTCTGAAAATGTGCTCAAGCTAAATATGCAATGGTGGCGTTCAATTCCAAAAGGAAATGCGAAAAATTACCGTCGTCGTCCACGTTCCCTAAACGACGCAGAACTTGGTCATTTCACGTTGTTGTTTCGCAGAGGACGGCAAAGAAATGTACAAAGATTTATAACGCGCCTGCAAAGTTATTTTTTTGCTCATTAAACCTTTTGTTTGGTGACGTTCTCGTTGCCGTCGTCGTCGTGGTTTGCTAAGCTCCCTAATGACACTGGGTCCACTACTTTCGATTTGAGCAACCTTAAGCAAATCTAACACTCAAAAACGTGGTCACTCATCCTGTATGCATATGTATCTTTTTCATGTGTATACACCTGGTTGAGAAAATAATCAAACACTTACCGTGCATAGTCTATACCTTTCATTTGCCTCGAAATTTCTAACTTTCATGTGTTCTAAGCCCTGTCTGGGGTTATAGAGGCAAGAATACACTCTCAAGTGAAGAAAAGTTGGGCCCTAGGGATCTCCACGCTGCTAAATCACCTCGTTAATCTGCTGCGTTGCCAGCGTGGTAGCCTTGATGGTAGCCGTAATGGTGTAGTGGCTTAGCATGCCCGACTAGTAATCAGGGAGACGGGGGTTCGAGTCCCGCTCAGGGCAAAAAACAATTTTTCGGATGGGTGTGTTGAAAGGTAAAAATGCACGGTAAGTGTTTGATTCTGTAACATAGTCTATGCCTTTCATTTGCCTCGAAATTTCTAACTTTCATGAGAATAGTGATTGTTTGGAATGAAAAAGGCCCTAATCAATAAGACCTAGTGGTTTTAGTGGAAAATTGTGATGGTGTTTGGGAGGTCATGGATTTGATTGTGGGGGACTCAGATTTTTCTCTTGGTCCCACGCTTGTGTCATTTTGATCTGTGAACTTTTCACGTTTCAATGCTTGTAAGCATTTATTAACCTCAGTGATCAGAAAAATTCTTGACTTGGAAACTTTAACCACACAAGACCCCTCAAGGTCGCACTATAGTTATATTAGTTGTTAATGACTTTTTTCCAACGACATATTATCTCCATTAGGTATAATAATGTGGAGTTACAATGTTATTTTTAAGTTTTTAATTTTATTCTTACCTGCAATGTCAATGGTGAGCTTTCCTGACTTCCTATCCATTAACTCCACAAGACTTTTGATTACTTGTAATGTTAGTGGGTTCCCTTCAACATAGAGCCCTTGAAGTTGCTTTAAATCACCAATACCTTTGAATGGTCCTTTCAGTTTGTTATTCCTCAAATCCAGCTGTTGAAGCTTTTCCAGGTTTTTCATACTCGCAGGAAGGAGGGATAGTTGGTTGTCATTTGCAAACAAATACAGCAAGTTCACTAGCACACCAATGCTTTCGGGCAGTTGTGTTAACTTATTGTGGTTTAAATTCAGCTTTGTGAGACATGTCAGCTTTTCTGTATATCCAGGTAATGCTGTAAGACTGTTGTATAAGAGGTCCAGATCCTGTGCTGTGAGTTCACGAAATCTTTTACTTTCCATATCTAAATACTTAATGTCCTAATAATAAAGAAGTGCAATGGTAAACAAACACTACTAATGTGGCAACAAATTTATACCAAACGAAGATATGATTGATCAT
>JAEMPF020022448.1:31757-46757 GCA_022496165.2 Catalaphyllia jardinei | reverse complement strand
TTCGAATAAGTTTTAATCCTGGGCTTGCAGCAACCGGCTTCCGAACATTCCTGTCCTGTTTTGATCAAATTAACCTGATATGAGCCCGCAATCCAATAGAAAACCAGCACTTGGTCAGCGGTCAACTTCAAAAAAACACGTTCCTCGATGAGCTGTAGACTTGAGCCCACGATATGGTCACATGATACTGGTCAGCAGATACCTAATTGGGATGTCCAATTTCAAAGAAGTACACAGTAAACCAAGATTGCATGTCTCTGTCAAGCTATTATTTGGAGTAAGGCCGCCATGTTGCGCGACTCCGTTGTCGTCGTCGTCGTCGTGCGTACACGCCCACGAGCAATGCCGCTAACCATGATCACCATGAGAAAACCAACTCATGGGTTTCCATTTCTTTCCCATATGACTATGGGGCTCCTCTTGGCGGCCCTTTGGGCCGCCGGAGCTCCGCTAATAACCACTTATCAACCAAGAGTGAGATCTTACTGGAAAACCTCAAACCAAGACCTTGCCATATTGGTAAAGCTATAATATATATATGGCTTTTTGATTTGGTTTTGCAGGCCCATAATGCGCATGTAGTGTTTGTCAAAGTTTAGCTGTACCCTCACCACCTCCCTGTGTATATCGAGAGCATGCGTGTTGGATGTTGAGATTGGAAACACATGTTCGACTCTGGAAAAGCTGTTGTTATACTGTAGTTGGTTAAATCCGTGAACACACTACACATAATTGGCCCGACTGGGCATTGCGGGAGATCAATGCCTTAGAATTAGCGAATCAGAACATACCTTAGATCATTCCGCTACAAACAAAAGTCATATAATAAAATTAGGGGATTAAAATGTTTACCTTCATTCAAAAAAATTACTGACAACTGAATTTGGGAGGGAACAAAAATATTTTTTTTAATCTCATTGTTACTATAATTATTTAAATATTACTAGCCACAGGCACCTCAAGTAAATAAGGACTTACAGGTTGTAAGTTGGTATAAAAGATACATATAGATTTGTATAATTTATCACATTTAATCTCAAGCTAAAATTAGCAAGGCAGTCTCAATGAAAACTATCACAGTGCACAATGTTACCTTGTAAGGGCTTTCATTAAGCACCAACGGCCGACGAAACTCGTCGCCTACTTCGTCTATAAAAGTCGGCTTTTTTCACCCCAAAATTAAAGTAATATCAGAGAAATGCATTTAAAACTGGTTGATACAGTCGGTTACTCTACTCAAACTAGCTGCCTACTTCAAATGTTATTGAAAGCCCTGCCTAATGTGAAGATACATGAATTTAAGGACAACAAAGGCCACATTTTATTGCTGATTAGTTTTTAGTTGCTTCTATTAAATATTTGTTAGGTTGCAGGGTATACAACAACAACAATCGTTATTCGTGCCCAGAAATTACATAGTAGACTTTAAACAAGAAAGAAAAAAATTTACAAAGAAAAAGGGCACAGCCATTTAGAAATAGCTAAGCTAATCAAGCTACGTGGCTGGGCCAAGCGGAAAGAATTTTGCATATAACTCGAGCTCACTAAACATAGAACAATGGACAGGATTAACCGTTCACGCACACACTCGCACACACAAATAACAATATACAAGGGATGTGCACACGCAAAAACTGGAAAATAAAGTACATCAATGACCCAGTCAGTAGTTGGAGATAAGTGATTCTTTTAAGAAGATTTTAAAACAGGTACGACTCTTGGATCTCAGTGACTCTTCAATGGAATTCCAAACTTTAGCTCCAAAAAATGAATGTTAAATTTGCCATACCGGTAATTGGTCCTCGCTTTGGGCAGATAGTATGAAATCTTACTCGCCAGTCTGGTTAGATATTGATGCACTTTTTTGATACTCTTAAATAAATCATTAAAAATTAAGGGCAGTCTATTAGAGTAATAGTCGTACATCAATATAGCACAATACAAGTATAATAAGTCACTTACTTTAAGTATTTTTAATTTCCGAAAGAGTGGACTAGAGTGGCAATTATATTCTGAGAATGTTATTTTTCTGACAGCTCTTTTTTGTAAGGTGATAAGAGGAAGGAGAGTTGTTTGATATGTAGTCCCCCAAGTTATTAGACTACAGGAAGGGATAGATAAGTGAGTATAGTACAATTGTACAAGGACCATATCGGTCACAGAGTGCCTTATATTAGACTTTCTCTGTCCGACCTCGTAGCTCAGTCGGCAGAGTGACGGTAGATCTAATCCGGAGGTCGTGGGTTCGATTCCCACCTAGGTCAAAAGATTTTTTCTTTACCTCGTGTGGTTTCCTGATTCCCTTTACTAGGGCTAACGCCCAGTGGGTTATTCACGGGTTAAATTAGCACTAAAATGTACACTTCAGAGTTAATTCTCTGTTACTTCAGATGATGTTGTAAGTCTGGTCCGTTGATAGTGATTGGTCAGTTAAGCCATGATGGTATTGGCTGGAAGACGCCTATAAAGTTAGTCATCAGTCATTAGTCGGTTTCGATCCGTCTTTTGTTAGTCAAGTTGGTCTGTTAGAGTCCGTCTATTGTAAGTCGAAAGTATCAAGCCGGTTTGTCAGAAGTCCGTTTGTCGGTTTCGTTTTCGTCGCGGATAAGTCGTTTGTAAGGTACCGGGTAAGAGGCGTTTGTTCTAAGTTAGTGTACCAGCTTTTCAGAGTCAGTCGTTGAAAATAGTTTGTACTGTAGGTTAAGCATTGAGCAGAGTCCCAGTCAATGTTGTGGTTTGTCAGTTGATGATGCACAGCAATGTGATTGTTGACATCACCATTTCTCGTGGCTCGTTTGTGTTCAGTCAGTCTCGCGTTAAGGTTTCTGCCAGTCTCACCAATGTAGGAGGCCTGGCAGTCGGAGCATTTGATCTTGTAAACAGCTCCCTGTCTGTTGTTGGGTTCGTCTCGGTCTTTAACGTTGGTCAGGAAGTGCCGTAACGTAGTTGTAGGTTTATGGGCTACGCGGATGTTGTATGGCTGTAAGATCCGTGAGATAGTCTCAGAAGTTCCCTTAATGTAAGGTATAGTCACTGTAGTAACAGGTGTCGGATTCTTGTTCGTTGCGTCAGTTTCAGTAGGTCGGAAAATGTTTCGTCTAATAAAGCCAGCGTTGTAGTTGTTTTTGATAAAAACACGTTCAAGGTATTTGTTTTCGTCACGTAAGCTTTCCGGTGTATTGCAAACTAGTTGCACTCGTCTCGTCAAAGTCTTTATAGTCGTGGCTTTGTGTGAAGTCGGGTTGTAGGATGATTCGTCAAGTAATCTGTCGGTATGCGTCGTTTTCTGTACACTGTTGTTCGCAGTTCGTTGTTGTCACGGCTTACCAAACAGTCTAGAAAAGGAAGTTTTCCATTTTCTTCGATTTCTTTGGTGAACTGGATTTCGGCGTTCTGTTCGTTAAGGTGGTCGTGGAAAGCGTTGATTTCGTCTTTGTGAACGGCGGTAAAGGTGTCGTCAACGTAGCGTAACCAGAGCAGTATTGTTTGTCGGCAAGTTGCAAGGGCGCGTTCCTCTACGTGTTGCATCACAATTTCTGCGACAACAACAGAAACAGTTGACCCCATAGCTGTTCCATGCAACTGTTTGTAGTGTTTACCGTTGTACTGAAAGTAAGTCGATGTAAGGCAAAGGTTCAGTAAGTCCATAATGTCTTCTGTCGGTAACGGTAGTTAACTCCCGGGGGGGGTACTTGGGTCAATTTTTTCTGGGTATGTGCCGCTGGCCACTCAGAACCCCTACCCCATTATAGTCTATTCTGTGGCTAATTATAGACCCCATCTTAGTCACTTTTGGGCAAACGTAATTTTTCCCGATCCCAACTTAGTCACTTTCTGTTGATGCCTCTACCTAATAGAAAATGAATTGACACGTTTGTTAAATTGAATGTAGAACACTTTACTTTTCATCTACGATCAAACGCTTGCTAATTCAAAAGAAGATCCAAGTTGTGTTCCGGGTTGTGTTAACTTCAGTGGAGGATAGAATAGCCGCAAAATAAATACCGTAGCACGGATGATTTGTTGGACTTTGTTCTGGACCCAGGGGTTCCGCACTATTGTGCAAGTCATTAATGTTTAAGTTGTGATTTCCTGAACCGACGGAATTCAATGCGAGACGACTGTTAAATATTAAAAAACAGCACGCACCATTTTTTAACCGCGTATCTTCCCTGCTTGCCAGAACTTTCTTATCCCAGACATCTCGAAAATGTGCGACCCCATTCTAGTAACTCTACTAAAAATGTAACCCCATTATAGTCAGTCCAGTCTTGAAAATGCGACCCCATCCAGCGGCACATCCCCATTAGCCTCTTATAAGGAAGTACCCCCCCGGGAGTTAACTGTGGATTGTTGTGTAGCGGTCTCAGTACAATGTAACGCCAATTGAAGTGAAATACTGGTGAACAGTGATTTCACATCAAAAGACACAAGTTTGTATCTGTACTGTTATAATAGCGTCAATAAAGTTCTCCGTCGATTTTAGTTTGCGTCTTGATTTGTCAGTTAGTGGTTGCAGTATGTTCGTCAAGTACTTAGACAGTTGATACGTAGGGGACCCACAGAATGAGCCTATAGGTCAGGTCGCATAGGTATACCAGGTTTGTGCAGTTTCGGTAGTCCGTAAAGTTTAGGTGGCTGTGGACCGCTACTCGCGGCTCGCGGCTTCTCCACTCGCCGCTCGTATGTCACGCATGCCGTCACGCTCATTTTCCCTACGGATTTTCGAGCAAAAGAGAGACTGCTCGCAGTCTAGGGGTCAGGCGGGGGTCAGTGTTTTCGGCTAAGTCTAGTCCAGAAACCGTTCAAATTGGTGTACCCCAAGGCTCCATCTTGGGTCCCTTATTGTTTACGTTGTACATCAACGACTTACCAGATTACTTGGAACATTGTGATGTAACTCTTTATGCAGATGATACTGTTCTCTTCATTTCTGACAAATCTCTGCACAATATCAAGTTTTATATGAACTCAGACTTGGAAAAACTGAACAATTGGCTGAAGTTAAATCACTTGACGCTTAGCTTAAGTAAATCTAAATTCATGATTATTGGTAGCAGTCAACGACTGAATAAGATTGATTCTATTTCATTTAAGGTGGATAATATGGATCTTGATGAAGTACGTTCGTTTAAATACTTAGGTATTGTTATCAATAATCGTTTAACCTGGAAAGATCATGTTGATCAAATGCTTTCTAAGATAAACAAGAAACTGGGTCTACTTAAACGTATTCGTTACTGCCTTCCTTTATATGCTAGATTGCTGTTTTTTAACATCTATGTTTTGCCATTGTTTGACTATGCAGATATCGTATGGGGGGGATAGGGGCAATTCCACTCTTATGCTGCAACTTCAATCTTTACACAATAAAGCTGCCAAAATAATTTTAGATTTGCCTATTGGATCGTCTGCTAGTGAGGCCCTGAATAAACTGAAATGGAAACCTCTCGCAAGACGTAGGGCCGAGCAAAGGGCAACTTTTATTTATAAATGTTTAAGTAACTTATTTTCACCTTGTTTTAATATAGAATTCAATAAAGATAAACATGATTATAATACTAGATGTAAAAACAATATTCGTAAGAGTGCATCTAGTAGAATCTGGGGGGGCATTGGACCTCGACAAATTTTGCCGCAAACGATTGGAATAAATTAGACCTTTCAATCAGACAAAGCCCATCATTAGCTAGTTTTAAAAGAGCGTTAAGAAATGTAAATAGTCTCTAGTCTAATTTTTATATATCTATATTTTAGTCTATATTTTCCTTTTTGTTCTATTTTAATTTTCGAGGACTCTTTTGTAAATCACTTATCAGTGAAATTGATATCCTCAATAAAGATTATTATTATTATTAATCCTTCATATTTCAGCTGGGAATTACAATTAAGAGCTTAGTTTGGCAAGGAACCTTTTTAAAGGATACTCCATTCGAAAATGGCGCCCAATCCCATAATTTCACAGATTTAATTTTTGTGACGTCACACTTTAGAACTCTATTGGATGAGGTTTTTGTGATATCCAGAATAATCAAGGTCTCGGAAAGGTTTATCTCGACCTTGATAATTCTGGATATCACGAAAACCGAATCTAATAATTGTTTTATTATACATTGAAAGCAAAAATTTGAAACTCATGTTTCTGCTTCTTCCCTGACGACAAGCAGTACGAATCGCGCGAAGTTGACGTGATTACCCTTGGAAATCATGCTTTGCGGTCATACATGACATGATAACCCGTGACCTTGAGTGTCCGTGACATGATAACTTATAATCTGCAGTTATGACGTCACGGACGCTGATTTCGAAAATTCACCGTACGCTTTCGGCCAATCAGAAAAGAGTTAGAGAGTTCAATGTATAATAATTACCACTTAATGACTGGTCCCGAGGGGAACAGTGAATTTTGTTTCCTGAGAATCTCAATGGTGCAAAACAAAACAGAAACAAATTATGAAAAACTCGCCGAGATTCCAGCAACAACATCAGGCCACCTCTGATCACGTGCAACAGTGGTCAACATTTCGCGGGTAACAGTGAACTGTTTCCCGTTTGACATCATAGTTTTCGCAATGTTGCCCGCTCATGGCATTTGGCGGGAAACAGTTTCATTGTTAGACGTCATGTGACCATGAACTAGCCAATGAATGGGCGCGCTGTAGAGGGAAAAACGCCAGCTATATAACAATAGTTGTTATTATTATAGTAATTTATTTCTTCTATTTATTTATTTCTTATTTATGTTGTGACTAGACCTGTAGCTTTCTATGTCGCTGAGTCAGTCACTTTTTAATTAATAAAGTGCCACTGATACTCAAGTGCCACAAGTCCTACTAAGTAGACAGGCTCAAAAGTTGACCAATCAGTCTACTTCTTCAATCTTAAGGTTGCTTTTTTCTTTTAAATTCGCTTCCCAGCAGTGTAAAATTTGACATCCTTGGCACCGTTTTGAAAAGTACTCAGCACCCAGGCCATGTTTTTGTGACATCATTTCATCCAAGGCGGCATTTTGTCCAAATGGCTTTTTCCAATAACTGCAGAAATTCTCACTAGCTCATCAGCGAATTTTTACAGTGAATAAGCAGACAGACACATGAATTTTTAATTTATGTGATATGGCAACAAGTGGGAGCTGACAATTTGACAATTTGTTATCGAAAAAAAAATTGGCATCAGTTTTTCATGCATCTGTCCTGTTATTGATAATGGATTTCGTCATAACACTGTCAAAGTAGTCTGCAGATACACTCGGCTATCACCTCGTGGATCTACAGCTACTTTGACAATGTTTGATGAATTTTATGATCAATAACAGGATAAACGCCTGAAAAAATGATGTCAATTTGTTAATCTGACAAGCCTTTTCACCCACACCCATAGTTCATAGTAATTTTTCTTGGACAATTCTGTCCAAGGGGGAAAGGTGTTATGGCTGCTCTGAGCCATGTTATTTTGAACCTAACATACTACATTTTATTGGAAAAATACATTTTGCTAACCTTGTGAAGGATGCTATTAAAGTCAGTTGCAGGTTTTCCTGCTCCCCACCAATTTTGAATCCGATGGAACAACATCACATAAACATGGCATGGCTGCCAAGTACAGTTTCAAAATGGCAGCCTTTAAGTCAAATTTTGGGCTTCTCCATTCAAGACAAGTTTCTGCGGGGTAGCAGGCACTTGATGAGAGGCTGGAACTTTGTTGAGTGGAAAAGCTGAATGTTTACTTGCTACAGGTTAAGACTAAAAAAGTGGCCTTCTCTCGGGATTCTGCCTAAGCTGTCTATTTTGATTCATTGTCATGTTTATTGGTACATTTGCTGACTATAGTTGTCTTGCCATGAGTTGTTCTTTTGGTTTTGGATACTTTGTTTTAATGTCTTTCTCTTTGATGTGACAGTGAGATAGAAAACAGGAAAATCCTGATCCATTGTCACTGATGCTACATGTTTGGTGCAAGGTCCGGTCGCCCCATTAGTTTGCGGTTTTATAACATGAGACAATCCCCTGGTGCTTTGCAAATTGTTTATGAATGTTTAGGAGCTAAAATCTCACATTTAATTTTAGGAGGAATACATCCACTTTGTGTGAATTTATAGGGTATGCAGATTTGACAGATTTTGGTAAAATTTCGCTAGAACATTCCAGGGAGAATGAAAAAGAAAAGTGCGTCGGGAAATTTTGGTATTAACGAAAGTTTTATTTTCCTGGGGTGTCCATTTGTAAACATAACATGTCTCGGATATTTTTAGCTACTTCAACTTAACATGTGGATATCACGATCAAGACAACTAATCACAATATTGAAAAAGCCTGGCACAATTTTTGTTGATTGATACCTTGTGAATAATACTGTGCAGCCAATTTGCTTATGTTGTGGCATCCGATGCCGGTAAATAAGAACCCCAGTCATTTCACGCCTCACTGTCTCCTGACCCTTCCTAAAATAAGAACTGTCTTAAATTGCATTTTATTGTAAACTAAACTTATCAAGCTTTCTTCTCATATATAAGGTTTTTAGGGTTTTATTATAACTGGCACGTATACAAATTTTTCCTGAAGGATGGCTGTGTTTACCAGAATTGCCAGCCGTGATCAACATCCTAAAGTCAAGAAAGCAGTGAATTCCTCTCACCCTCTTAACAACCCAAATCATTACCTAGCCTTTCACACATACGTAGTTTTTTTTTTAAATTTTCAAGTTCACTTGATATGCCAGTAAACTGTCAACAAATTGCTGTCTATATTTCCCCCTGATCTTTGAATCTTCAGTGATTTTAAACAGACTTTTTCATTCTCTAAGCTCATGCACTCACACTTAACATGTATGGCATCATCATGATGTCCCTTTCCCTCTGGAGGAAATAGGGCCTTAGTAATAGCAATAGTAAACAACAGATTATAGTGACATTGCTGGCAATTAACATGCAAACTAAAAATCTCAACATTTACTGAAAAGAAAAACTGTTACAATTACATGTAGTAACATGTCTTTGAGTGAAAGTTCAGTAAATGCAATTCTCAGATCACTCAACAACAAATTAATCCATCTTACTTTTAATATATTCGTTAGAACATTGAGGAACCTCATTGTAAACTTAATTAGTATATAGCTTTCTGGTTATTCACTTCTAGAAAACTCATACCAAACTAATAGTCTAAATATTAATTGTTACTAGGGCAGGAAAAAAAAATTGAAATGCAGTTGCCCAGTTGGCCAGAGCATTTCAGTTTTCAGTTGTCCCCACTAAAATATTACTTGTTGTCCAATAGGCATGAAATGTCCATATCTTATCATCTAACAAGACTACAGCTCAGGCAAATTTCACTAGCCCACTGGACCAGCAAACTTCCATTTTCACTTCCCAATATCAAAATTTACTTGCCCCAGGCAATTGGACCTACTTTTTTCCCTGTATGCCCTGGTTACGTTTATCATCACTATAGGGTGACAAGAAATCTGCAAGTTAGCTAATGCTGTGTAATTACCTCAAATTTTACCACCCAGGTCTCACGAAAACGATCTGCAGCCATAATTCCTGCAAGAGCTATGACCATATCCAGACCAAACATTAACCGGAGTTCTTCAATCCATTGTTTTGCTTTCTCAAATGAAGGTTTATCTGTTATGCTGTACACAACAATAGCAGCCTTTGCTCTATGGTAGTAAAATGGAGCTAAAAAACTGTGGTATCTCTCCTGTCCCCCAGTATTCAGCACATGGCATATCTCAAATGTCACTGATGTATCACCCAGATGTAATGTCCGTGCTCTCCATGTCCGAAAGGTAGCTAAAAATAAATGGGACAAACATGAGTTCTAAAAAATTGTCAAGTACTTGTGAAGAATGTAAATTTCGTGGCTGGTATGACGCAGTGTTTCGTCTCGGCCAAGAGACTCATCAGATACTTTTCGAATTCCAGCACATGAGTTCTGCTGGGATTAAAGCCATTGATGAAAAAAATCAAATTTTCCACAAAGACCCTTTCATGCCAGTAATTATATGATTGCCAAACATGCTATGTTGATGAAGAGTTGCTCTGACCCTACATAATATAATTCAGTTACAGCTGAATGCTAGAGAATAAAAAATTCTAGATGTTAAAGTGGTACTATGATCAAACTTTTACCCCTTGATATTTTAGGTGTATCATATAATTCCATGAAAGAATCTAAGTGCTCTTTACCGTTTGCAAATATCTGCATTACTGTAGTTCCGGAGATATTTAAGTTTAAAAAATATGCAAAATATGCAAATGAGTTGACTGATGTCATCATTCACTTGACCCAATATACTATCTCAAGTACATATTAAATAGAGCTAACTTGGCCAATTTGCGGTGCAGGCCATTGAAACTTGGCAGGCTAATAGTTCTATAGGAAACACACCTGCGACTATAAAAATGCTGTTCCCATGGCAACTCACTCTGTACCAGTCCCCACCGACTTGATTTCAATTTGTTAGTGATTTTCAGCTTGAAAAACGCTAAACAGGGCCACAAACTGGAGCTAACATATATATGCCTGCTGGATCATACATACAAGGCACCGATGTGATGTACCGGTATATGTGAAATATTTCATATTTGAACTGTGGTTGTAGATGCAAGTGAAGAATGATCATCGCAGTAAATTTTCCAATTTAAGCAACTGAAAAGAAGAATCCTGAAAAAAAATCAGGGCTTCAACGGGATTCGAAACCCATGACCTCCGCGATACCGGTGCGATGCTCTACCAACTGAGCTATGAAGCCACACATTGGGAGCAAGGTCAATTTATTGAGTTCATATCTCCCGTGAGGAGTAAAATGATGTGATGTATATATGAAATATTTCATATTTGAACTGCGGTTGTAGATGCAAGTGAAGAATGATCATCGCAGTAAATTTTCCAATTTAAGCAACTGGAAAGAAGAAGCCTGAAGAATTTTCCCTAAGCCATAAATCACATTTTCTTTAAATATATTTAATTATACTAGATAATTTTTTTCCATACTGTCTGAAAAGTTAAAGAATTTAGGGAACTTTCCAACAAAGAAATAAAAATGGTAGGTCACTGAATTAGTTTTTCAGATAATTTACAAAAACTGAAATTTAGTGGACGTTTTTGTGCACCTTGTGCATTGCCATGGTAACTGAGTATAGCCCAGCAATAGAGTTGCAAGGACACATATTGTTTGCCCACACCATTAAATATCCTTATTTGTAATCTTCCATCGTTTCACAAACACTGCAGCAACGAAAAACCCTTTCGAGCCTCCTTAAACTGGGATTGAAAGGTTTCCGCATGAAAAGAATACCTTGATGACCCTTTTTATGGTGTTGTTTGCCAACTTTGCGGAAGGAATGGCGAGGGTAACGTTCAGTCTTCACTTAGCATTTGCCTGTTACAATAACATCACTATAAGTATCACAAAATGTTGAGTGTTGCACTTGCTTCGGCTTGTTGGCAGTACTTGGTACCGCTCCTGTCCCCCAAGCAATTTTTCTCCGCTGAATAGTGTTGCAGCGATACTTCAGTGTTAAATCTCACTTAAGTTATTTTGTAACTACCACTTTTGCTTGCATTTCTCCATTGAAAGTGTTGAAAGTGCTTGGCCAGCTCGTTAAGATTACTTCTTTTCATCAGGCAATCACAGACTACCAGTCGCTTTGTATCATTTCGGAAAAATAGATTCCATTAAACTGGCCTTGAAGTTACATATTTACAATCCTCTTCCCGTATTTTTCAAGTAACTGGACTCGCATTTTCACCACATACATGTAAATGTAACTTTATTGTTTGTATTCAGGCACGCACACATAAGGCGGAAGTTTCAACCAAGTATTGCTAATTCCTTAGAAGCATATTTCTTGTACACTGTAAACAAGTTCTCGGAAACCTCATTCTTCTGAATGAGTTCCAAGAACACTTACCGATGGAACACTGACAGAACGGGAACAGAACAGATAGAGAACGAATATGGAATGGGTAGGGAACGGATATAGAACAGGTATGGAACGGACACAGAACGGGAACGGGAACGGGAACGGGAACGCGTGTGGAACGGCAACAGAACGCGTTCTGTCAAGCGTTCCCTGTTAGGTTTCTTCTGATCGGTACTGTATGACGTCATCACTCGGCTAATTTGCATGTTTTTAAAACTTGAATATCTCTTAAATGAAAAGAGATATTTTTGACAAAAGTAAACATTTTTCTTCTCATGCAGACTACTTGTTTGTGTTTTAAAATGGCTTCAATAGGAAAGATGCAATTTTCGTCATAGTACCACTTTAAATTGGGGTTGTATTGTATTCAAATTAAAGGTGAGAAAGTGGTTAAATGTTTTACTTTGGGTGGGTAGTTGTTTGCAATATTAACCCATTTGAAAGGAAACTTCTCACCTCCAAGTGCGCTGGAAGGTATTACTTGGTCCTTCAAAAATCGTGTAATAAATGCTGCCTTAGCTTCATTTGATTCTCCTGTTGATGAAACAAACTTTGTCAACCATCATTGATAACCACAGTGAAAAAGTAGACCTTAGCATTTTCATTTGGGCAAGTGGATTCAACCCAAGCTATGCTTCTAAATTTTAAGAAAGAAGTTAGTTTAGGTAAGCAATATTTGGAAGCTAATGAGAATGGCTTTGGTTAGTGCATCAAAGAGCATTAGCCTAGCTAAAAAATAAACAATTAATATAAAGAAGTCAAGGATTGAAAAAAGGTCAACTTGTGGCAAGTCTACCTTGTACCCTGTGAGAGCAGATCACTTATCATTATTAAGTTATGACACTGAAATCTTTACTGAAGCAATAGGCCCTTTGCAGCTGGGGTCACGAGACCATAATTTTCCTACAAATTTTATATATTATGGGCTATAACTTAAAGAATGCCAGAAATGGAGAGAGCATATCGAAAATACCAAACTGGCCAAGTTTGAGGCCTCTGGCATTAAAAAAAGAGATTTTATGATGGTTTGAATTTTAAAAAAAACTAAGAAGATTTGTATGAAATATGTCGCTGGAGAGCAAGGCCTTGCTCTCCAGCGACATTTTCTATACAAATCTTCATAAAATCGTGCCAGGGGCCTCAAACTTGGCCATTTCTGGCATTTTTTAAGACATAGCCCATAATTTTCTGAAAAGTGGGTCACGTGATGGCTTAGCTGCAAAGGGCCTATTAGGCACCCACTGTACATCACCATTATCCTGTCATCTTTTGCTTTGAATTTATTACCAGAAGCATAATGTACTTCGAATTCTGCTGAACTTTAAACATGAATTCTCAGGTTTTCAAAATTTAATTCATACCAATAAAAATAAAAGTAATGTAATATTTATATGAAATAACTCATATTTGTACCCATATTTGTACCCTTCACTTGGAATAAAAGTAATGTAAGCTACACTGAGCCTACATGCACATACAGGTGTATCTCTCACCTACAAGGATCAGTTTAAGTTTTAAACCATCAGTCTGCTGCACAGCATTTCTGGCCCTGGCCATGGTGTGTGTAACTCCTCTTGAATGAGCCAGTGAATGAATAAATATGTTGGAACTGCTACCTTACGTCACTTTCATAATCTCCTAAAAATAAAACACTTTGTTTAAGCTTAAAATTGGCCTTTAATGGTGCATGTACATGTAAATTATGCAATTTTACTTTACTTCAATAGGTAGCTTTAGAGTTGTTTGCTCAGTTACCTGGCCTACATGAATGTTAGGTTGCTTTCATACATGTACAAGCCACTCTCATCTTCTCATTAAATACATTTGAACTACACCGTAGTTAGCATTATCATGCCAGGACAATGAGTGAGTGAATAAGCCAAAAAGGTTGCCTCCAGCCTTGCTGGTTACTAAGCAGACAGCCATAAAACGGTCTTTTTCAAGAAAATATGTATGGGTAATCACACAGGGACATGTGAAAACTATTTGGAAATGATTCACTCATTTTTGACAAAATTCTAAAACATTTTCCAAGCCTTTAGACGACGAAAATTATTAGAATTTTGATAAAACACAAGCGAACTTATTTCTTTTATGTCAAAAGTACTTCAATATCTCGGGTGAAAAATTCTGCTTGTAAACAGTCATGGGTTTATGACTCTAAATATGGCCATGGCAACTTTGCAATTTCACATGTGATGTAATAAATTAATGCTGAAATTCCACACCTGAACAAAAGCGGCCCAAACTCACAATATGAGGAGTTGTATTGTGTTTTTGTTTGCTTTTATGGGAGCGTTCAGCAAAACGTGACAAAGGGCATATACTATTACATGTACCTAACAATAGAGGGGGCGGGCCGGCCGGGGCCGGGCCTGCGCCCCCCTCGGCCTGAAAATTACACAGTATTTGGAAAGATTGAATACCCTCTTATTATTGAAACGAAAAGAAATGAAAAATTATTTATATAACATTTTTCGTTCTATAAGTGATATGATAGATATATGAATCGAAATTTACAGATTATTGGTATTTCTGCTCTCAAAAAGATGGGATTTGTATGATTCAAAATTTATGGATTATTGGCATTTCTGAAATCTTCATTAAGAAATAGCCAAGTGGCATGGTGGACATAATAATAGAACCAAATATTAGCTTTAGAGTCTATGTTGCTATTAATAAAGTTTATTTGTCTTGCTTTCTTGATTCCTTTTTGTAGTGTGGTCCAGTGTTGAGATGTAAGAATCCATTCTGTTATCAGGTGCTTTGAACACCCATTACCAAGGAAAAACAGCATCAGCTTAAATGTGTCAGTATCTCCAATGGGTTTCTTCCAAAATAATTGTTGGATGTCTTGTGGTCAGGTGGATAATTGGTAAAAACCATCTCCATTTAACAGAGTAAGTAAATTTCTTTTTTTTTGGATTAATCTTGTCCTTGGTAGATCTCGTATAGATGTGTTGAAAATGTCAGCAGCAGAAAATTGGTCCATAACCACAGGGAACTGGGTTAAGTAAAAAAAAAATTTTGAAAGAAAAATAAGCAGTATGAAACTGATTTGAAAGGATATAATA
>JAEMPF020022448.1:7500-11757 GCA_022496165.2 Catalaphyllia jardinei | reverse complement strand
CGGAGAGGTCGAAACGTCGTGATTTTTTATCGCTAATATTTATCTCAAATATGATTTCTAAGAAACTACTTATTA
The DNA here is from genome assembly GCA_022496165.2 of Catalaphyllia jardinei. Taxonomy (NCBI): domain Eukaryota; kingdom Metazoa; phylum Cnidaria; class Anthozoa; order Scleractinia; family Caryophylliidae; genus Catalaphyllia; species Catalaphyllia jardinei. Next base: position 11,682 of record JAEMPF020022448.1, on the reverse strand, counting down.
GTTGATTCTTTGGATATATTTATGATAAGATGCCCAAGTTACTTGAACAGTATGTGTGATATAGCTAACAAAAAATACAACATTTTTGTTCAATTTTATAGTTTTCAATCAGCAGAAATAAAAGAAAGCGGGGGCAGCTTTAGTGACAACTATTACTAGTATAGAGCAAGACTGGAGAAGAGATTGCGGTAGATTGTATAGCCAGAAAATATGAGGCGCCACGCACCTCTCGTAAGGTCTAACAGGATTGGCCGAGAAAACAATAGAATAAACAACAGAAACAATGGCCCTAGTCCTGAAAACAATAGAGGTGGATGACTCCGGGAGCAAATAAAATTAGAGGTTCCGAAGAGGTGCATGACTACTGGAAAATATCTCGATTTGATCGCTTGCACGTCCGCAAGGTGTCAACGTTTTTCCCGCAAATGGTCTTGGGCGGCCAGAAAAGAGACACGCACGCGAGCACTTGTGCATGTGGTATCGACGTCTTTGTCACGAGTTTTGTCCTAGGTTCAGATCTCGAGTTCAAGCTTCCGTGAAAAGCGTCTGTTTGTGCCGTCTTATTCCCTAATAAATTCGCTTCGAAATGCCCGAGATTCTGATCTAATGCAATTTGAAGACGCTTTCAAAGATCCTGAAGGTAGATTTTGGGAGAAAACCCAGCTCAGAGGGTATCGTAGGAAATTCTGAAGTACAGTCGAACCCCGCTGTTTCGAACTCGGTTAATTGGAAGTCCCCGCTATTTCTATTTCGTTCGTTCCTTCGTTTGTTCCTTCACCTTAAATCAACCTTGTATTTTCGAACTTGTCAACAACAGAGTACAAGAAGAAACTCCCAAGCGACCAACAAAGAGTGAGGTCCGTCAAGCAATCGAGACTCTCACGCTACAGTTTGTTTGCTGTTGAGGAAGCCGAGATTCGAGGGCAAACAAGCCAGTTGTCATTCGACAAAGGTATTAGAAAAAAACCAAAAGCAACAGAGCACTCAAAGATTTGATGCAACAGCATCTGCTGAAGTTATCCGACATATAATTACTGTATTTTTATTTAGTCAGTGTCTTTCATCAAACGGTACTGTATTTTATTAGAATTTTACGCTTCCGCGGTTATTTTGAAACCCCGGTATTTCGAACATTTTCCCATTTCCCTTGGGACTTCGAAATAGCGAGGTTCAACAATTTCGAGGCCAGTGTAGTTCAGTGTCAACTAAATAGCTAAATTACCCTTCCGATCGTCAGTTTTACGTTTGGCATCTCGTTTATTTGGATCGCTTATTTTTACTGAGTAATCTTACGTGGCGTAGAGCCCATGTGACGGCTGGGTGACTGGCAGTCACCCAAATGTAAATGTTTGCAGCGTTTTCGTTGAGGACAAAAAGCTTTACTCTAATTTTCATACATGGGGACTGTAACGCGCAACTTCTGGTTAATTACATCTCGGAAAAAATCTCGACTTCTGTTCTGCTTTCGAGATACGTTTGCTCGTATATCAAGACAAATGGTTTGTTTCAGTATCGAACTATAACAAAAGAGTGGTTAGATATTTTTCTCCAGAATCCAATTCGTGAGAGAATTAAGTAAAGAATTCCATGTGATAGAAAATTAAACAGAGTATGTTGGTTTAGTTAACTTAGTTGATTCTTTGGATCATATTTATGGTAAGATGCCTAAGTTACTTGAACAGTATGAGTGATACCGTTTACAAAAAATATAAAATTTTAGTTCATACAATAACGTTCAATATTATCGTTTTCAATCAGCAGAAATTAAAGAAAGCGGGGGCAGCTTTAGTGATAACTATTACTAGTTTATATAGTAAAAAAAATTATTATTATTATTATTATTACAACACGTTGTTATTCAGTTTATGAATAAATGATAAATGGATTGGTGACTTGGATAAAGTATAAATAACGGAGCAGCATTCTCAAGTCAAAATACTCAGAAAAATAATTTTATGAGCCAGGAGTCGAACCGCTGACCTGCCCAGAATACCAGTCATGACCTCGACTCCCGTTAGGGGCTCGGAATATTCTGGAAGGTCAAGGTACGGCTTACTAAATTCGGCGTGTGAATCATCAGGCATACTTCTGTTAATCTGGATTGGTCCAAATTACAATTAAGCTCGACTCAGGGAAAGGCCCTACTCTCCCAGAGGAGACTTAAGCAATAAGTCAAGAAAAGGTCGGCGTCTGAAACCGTCCTTCAATAGTCAAAACATAAACCTCCGTCGGGAAAAATAATGAAGGACTCAAATCCAGCAGAAAACTTTGCCTCTTTTCATGAGTACTACATCTCTTCATCGTTATTAACACTATATTTAAGAGCTGCCTAGCCTTGTCTGCATAGTTTAGCCTAAAGATGGTATTGCTCTAACGAAAATAATTGTTTTGTTATTTATTTCTCAAATGGAATATAATAGAAACTGTAACTTATTTAAATCTTTCCTTGAGGCGGTGGCAAAGGGTTTAAATTTGTGTCACGTGATGAAGGTACAAAATTGGTGTATGACGCGTGATTAGCAACAAACACACGCGTGCTGTCATTCGTAAATTTATTATAAAAATATACCGTTGTTAAAAGTAGCTAAAAGCTAGCATGACGCAGGCATTTTGGTCAAACTTCGCCCGTGAAATTAACTAGTACTTGCTGATAGTTTTAGTGGCTAATCCGAGAATGTTATTGTGTCCAAGAATTCAGACAAGAACTGATGATAGAAAAATGTTTTTGTTGTATTCCTTTTCTGTATTTCCAGCCGCTGAATCAGTGGAATATGTCTGTTACATTCCGATACAAACCCAAATAACTGAATACGATTTGTATGTGCTACGGTTTTGTGGTGTAGTTCGAAACTTCATCTCAGATTACAACGTGATGTTTTGCTCTTACAAGTGACTCTGGCGACTCGCCAGACATTGACATAATCTTCACCGCGTGGTCGATCTCTCCTGTTCGGTAACTTTTACTTTGTTTCAGCAACGGAACCAAAAACAGCGCAAAATGCCAATAATGAATGCTGAATAAACACAAGAGAGGATTTTTGTGGCAAGAGTCATCTCACATCCGACAGATTACATGGCCAGTGAAAGGTCAATTTGGAATTACAACATAATCATAAAACTCCCTTCTTGTAACACAACGCTTGAAGTTGTTCAACTTCAGATCTATTTACACTAAATGGTAAAATTACTGTGTATTTTACTTTTTTTATCCTTTTATGATAGCTGTCTAATTCCACGATACTTAATTCAGTATTCATCTAAATTGAAATCCTTGCAAACTAAACGTGGTTTTGGTTTTTAACCAAAGTTCACTCACAAAATCGGAAGATAGTGTTTCTCAAAGAACATAGTATACTCTTGGGGTCTCGAAAAACTGCTAGTGGACGCATGAGTGGAACGTGAGTGCGTTTAGCGTTATTGTAGACCTTAAAAATGTATTCTTAGAATACAAAGAAACACCCCATCTTCTATTTGGTTTAAAATATTTACATCCGAGAAGGCGCCGGCAACACGACATCCGGGACATACGTGCTGTATAATTTCCGACCGTCTATAATAATGCACTCTCAACTCCAACAGCGACTATACAGCAACTGTCTCTAATATTCTATAAAGAACACATCTTGTCACATGTGTAGTTTAACTTTGATATATCGTAAACCCGGCACTCGATCCTGAAGATCTAAACATACACGTTTTAATTTGAAGTTTGTAGTAGCGCTGAGAAGCGTCCGTTTCGAACCAGAGCAGTACAGTGTAGGCTACAAAAGGTCACGCCGTGAATCTAGTTGGCACTATTTCTTATGCCTTCAAAAATGTATTCCAGCTTCTGCTTTTCTCATATAAAATATCTACACAGCTGTGCAAAAGGTTTCGTTTTACAACATATTCGAAAGATACCTCCCTCAGATTCCCTAAAGCGATCGTCAAATTCGTGATAAGGACCAAATCATGCAATAACATTACCTAAATCAAATCATGTCAGTATACGGACCGTCTATGAGATACGACTTACCGAGAGAAATAAAGGCAGACGCGATAACAGCGAAAACCACCAGCATCATGCTTCTTCGTCACGGAAAAAACACGAATATCGATTTCCGTTTCCAGTCCCCTTCTTGCCCCTCTGCTTACGTTTTTTTCGTACCCAGAGCTGCCCGTCCCTCCGAGACCGCGGGGCCT
>JAEMPF020022448.1:0-2500 GCA_022496165.2 Catalaphyllia jardinei | reverse complement strand
GCCGGTACAGTTGTTAATTTTCTGATCTTTTTCGCACTGATCCGCGGAGTAATCTTGATCGACTCTAATTGGACCACAAACGTAACACTTGAACGAATATGCTGCAATCATACAACAACTCATTGTTAGATGACGGTTTTCAGACAATGTATTGGGCACATAGAACGTTCTGATATAAATCAATAAGAAAATTAAACCATTTTGAAGCAGTGAGATTTGTTTTTATTCTATGTCTTCAGATGCAAGGGGATAAGAGGCAGCAAATCACAGTGGCCCAAAGGTTATTAAAGAGGGAAATAAACCTATCAAAATGGAAGAGAATCCTAGCTTGGGCAAATGTGATCAATAAGCGAACTAGACTACCGCAACAACAAGGTTCTAATACTCAATGATACTGAAAATGCAGAATAGTTTTATTTGAGATTGTAAAAGCAACTCTAGACACACCTGAGAAGAAAAGTTATATGTTCTTTTTCTCGGAAATTGCGGAAATACTAATCCCATTCGTCAATGGAAATTCCCAGAAACTCCAACCAGGATTTTTATCGAATACGATGGACTGCACTTCTGAATCCAGAAAAACGCTTATTACCAATCTATTGAAGTAAATTTCTGCTTTGATAGCTTAGTCAGCCAGCACCTTCCGAAATGAAAACTCGAACGCTCAGTTATTTATCATGATTAATTGTTCCTGAACTTCGACAGGCGAGCAAGGGCTTTCTAGCTGAAAACTTCAAACTAAACAGTTTAACGTTTTTGCCTCATGCAGGGATGGAAAATGTGTTTGGTGTACCTTTTTTACAAAAAAGGTAGAAACGTGACTGAGGAGTTCGCAGTATAAATGTGTGTACGTATATATGCATCTATGTATGAAGCGACGAGTTGTACGGCTGCAGGGATGCCTTTCATACTCACCATCTGAAAACCATACAATTTAAAGAATTAGTTGAAAGAAAGTCGTGAAGGGAAAAATGTCTTACCAAGGGAAATTGTTGCACAGAAAACAAACAATTTGAAGTAAACTTTCTCCATGGCGAACCCTTCTTACAAATTCCTCTCCTGCGTAGCGAATTAGTGAGTGCAGAGTGTACAAGACTCTTGCCAGATCGAAGCTTCTGCCCGAGCTAGAGCGAGTGTCGGAAATCCGTGATTCTAAGAAGTCTTATTCTATTGGACGAAATCGTATCATACGACGCGTCTCCAATATTATTTTATCCTTTTTAGGACAAAAACAGCCTGAACTTAAGACTAGCACGTGATAAAGTCGTGCACTGTCCATGATGCCGTCCACGATACGAATAATCCATCGGTGTGTGTGCAATCATGTGACCTTAATTTACAGCCTTCTTGAAAGCAGACAGGCAAGTCCATTAACATGGTTTTTGGGGAATATCCCGAGCTATTCTGTACATCATGATTTCCAAGGTTATATGGATTTCTGGAGCAAAAATAATAACAACTACCAGAGAAAAAATTTCAAACGCTTAGTTATTTATCATCCGTCATTTAATTCGTACAAAGTCTCCGGCGAAACCTTTCCAGAAACTGATCCGAATTCCCGGAACTTAAGACTAGCACCTATTAAAGTCGTGCGCTTTTCCATGCATCGGTGTGTGTGTTATCATAACATGTAGTAACAGTCAACGTAAAACCCACCAAATCGCACAAAACTCAGTCGCCATTTTGAGCCGCAGAAACAACATCTAAGGTAGGTTAACGTTTATCTTGAGCTTTAACATAGTCATTACTCGATGTAAGTTTACAATATTAAGACACATCAATATTCCCATAGCTTTCTTCGTAAATGATTTCGAACATAAACAGACATACTGCTTGTATGGGGCCGCTGTGCTGAAAACAGACAGCGGAAGTCACTTAAATTCCAAGCCCAATGTCAATACGGCGTCGTTAGCTTATTTATTTCAGGTTAACGTTTCTTTGACCGACTGTATTTGTTTCTAGAGAATATGCCAGCATAATTATACAGTAACTTAAATAATTGAATTGTTCACACTGGGGAATAAGAACAAAACTCTTTACTCAGGATAGTTGTTATTATTTTTGCTTCAGAATCCATATAATCTTTTCAAAATCGGTCGTTTAATTCGTAGAAACGTCTCGATACCTTTCCCGAAAGCTATCCAAATTCCCGGAAAATTAATCTGCAACGCACTGGGTTGTTGTTCAATCGTGGCAAGAATCCTAATTTCAGCTGCTGAGCCTGTATAACGGGATATGGAGTCGCTATTTAGTAACTTGGTTATAGGTTTGAAAGTAATGGCAGAGGTTTTCAACCAGAGTGAAAACATTTAAGACCATGATTTTCATGGGAAGACATCTACTCAATATAAGACACCGTGTCAATTCGTCTCACGAAAAAACACGTTTTTTTCAGTCGTAATTACGTTCACTAGCACACGGATTTGATCTATAACGAGATTGCCATACGTCTCTTTAACCCTTTAAGCCCTAAGGGGCCTCCCTTTGACGAGTAAAATCG
>JAEMPF020019636.1:9188-30705 GCA_022496165.2 Catalaphyllia jardinei | reverse complement strand
AAAAAAACGTATTATATCTAACAAGCAAATAGCAAAGTGTTTTACATTCAAGACAAACGCGGAACTAATAACTTTCACTCAGGCCTGCAAACACGCAAATGACAATCATGACGCTAATCTCCAATTTTTTCTGGATAGTTCTGCTCTTTTCGTATTGGAGTGGGAAAAATGGGTCGATATCGAAGTAATGATGAAAGTTATACACACAAGTGTGCATTGAATAAAAAATCGAGGGACCCAAAACATGAGCTAAGAATTTACCACGGACATGCATTCGCGAATTTTCGTTAAAATCAATTACAACAAAACGTTTCTGCCAGACGTTTACAGGACACGAGCTCGTGAATTAAGGCGTCATATAAAACCTGGTAAGTGGCATCTGAGCCCTCTTTTTGCTTCCAACTAATTAGCATACGGCGTGCTTCCTCGGCCGGCACTCTGTAGTTCGCTGTAGAAAAAGCACTTAGCTCCGCATCATTGAAGCCGAGGCGACGTCCCAGCGTCTCCCACCAATCACCAAGTTGCTTAGACAGCTTCTCTAATTCGTCGTCAGAGGGAATACCAGCTTTCACTGCAATAGAAAGACAAAGGGTACTCATCTACTTGTCATTCCAGCAATATCAAAAAAGTTGAACAAGCTAACAGTCGGGCGATCATGTTAAAAACAATTAACCCGTGTCTACGGATTTAAAATCAGTGCCCTCTATGTATATAAAATAATTCAAATCAGAACTTTTTTGACCTCTTGCTGTGCGGATACACTCCCTAAGTGATTGCATAGAACGTCCAAAATTGTTTCCACTGAGGCAGACAACATGCCACAATGAAGTCATTACGTCACGATAGCTAAGTAGCCACAAACTTGGATTTCGTAATTGTTCTAAAACGCCCCTAAACAGCTAAAATTAACTCAAACCATGCCAAAACTTCCTGAAAATGTCAAACGTCAAAGTTTGTAAATCTGAAAAAAATATACTGGTCCGAATACCACTGAAATGGAAATAATAAGTGTCGGGTACAATGACGTGTCATACAAAATTCTTCCCAGACAAATGATTTAAACTGTCAACATCCATGTGATGGAATCCCCCTCCTTTTGTCTGAATAGGATTAAGTTATATTTCGTCATAGATTATTGATAAGTGAACTATCAAGAGGAAAGCCCAGAAAAAGAAAGAAAACAACAACAAAAATGCAAAAGAATTTTAACTTACCAGGATGCTTATTTTTAGTCTATAAGATAAGAATAAAAATATAATTAATGTGCAATTAGTAGGATTGCATTAATGTTTTTATTATAAAGGATCAGTTGGTTTTGTAATGTCAACTAAATAATTCAAACTAGTTCAGTACTGTCAACACCAAGAATTTGCGAACGGGACTTTGGGCGTGATGCTTAACGAGTTTGCCTATGAATTCTAAAGGTCTCTGAAGAGACTCTTGGCCGAGATGAAACGCCGCGTCAGACTAGCCACGAACATTTCACACGTATTTGACAACTGTTTACCTTTTGTATAAATTTAACTCGTAAACGTACGGTTGAGAATCTCCCTGCAATAGAGGGCCGGACTGTTAACATCGAGAATTTGCGAACGAGACTTAAGGCATGGCGCTCAACAAGTATAGTTCAGTACTAACTAGGGATTTATAACCATTATGAATGAATGAGTCAACAAGTGAGCCTATAAATATCTTACCACAGTGGATGGTGGGACCATTGACAATAGACACAGCCTATTCTTTTCTTTTCTTCTTCTTCTTGGTGGCTTCTCATCACGGAATCTTCTTCTTCTTGGTGGCTTCTCATCAAGGTATCTGAAGAACTCTACTTTTGGGACATGTTCAGAGGAAACATGAACAACGACATCATTTTCAAATTTCCAATCACGAAGAAACCTAAAACAAAAAGACAGACTAGTTTAGCTACAATACCGGCCCGAAAGTGGTTGGGACACTTAAGCTGTATCACGTATCTTCGATGCCCCTAATCAACATTGGAAAATATTGCGTTTTTTCCGAAAAAGGCTGTTCCAAAAAGGAGGAGTGCGGGGTGCGGGGTGCGGGGTGCGGGGTGCGGGGTGCGGGGTGCGGGGTTCGGAGTGCGGAGTGCGGAGTCGAAAAAAAATTGAAAACAAATTTAAAAAAAGAAATTTTAAAAAATAGAAATAGAAGAATCTAAAAGTGAATTAAAAAGAATAATACAGGAATAAACTAGAAATAGATATCTAAGAATTAAAAATAATTATTACTAAAAAATTCAGAAAATGAGAGAACTATGGGCGAAGTGCGGGAAGAGAAAGTACTTCTCCCCTTTTTTTTCGCTCGCCGTTTTTGGGGCATAACTGAACGCCTGGAAGTGGCTAACTTATTCCTAGTTACCGATGTTTCAATTATTTTCCTACCCAAATCATTTTCAGGTCGTGAGTAGCATCTTTAGGATATTTTTACTTTGTTTTGCGTTAAAAGCCTTCAAGTACTGTGTACCAACTTTAATTTACTTTATTTCCAAATTGAAATCAGTAATTTTCTACCGGAGAAGATATTAAATTCCAACAGGAAAAAAAATACATGGCAACAACTAAAAACCAAAGGAGTAATGAAGAAGCGCGCGTAAGAATGTCTGCGTAGGAGCCGCGTAGAAGGCTAAGGGCCTGACTGTGAGCCAGGCTGCTTCGTTTGGCCAAGATGACTTTCAGCCCGATATTACACTAGGTAAGCCAGCCCAGTTGATGGCTAATGCGATGAAACCCGGGAGACCAGAGCGAGCTTGATTTTGGCGCGAATAAGGCACGACTCCGCTCGATCTATTATGTTGGGAAGTTGTAGTTTTCAAAACGAGCACTACTTTCCCAGCAGTTGGTTGTATTATCTTCTGCATTTATGCAGTTAGATGGACTGTACTTTTGTATCTGTACTCTTGCTGGCTTAATGAGCCGGGCTGACCCGGCTAACGCGATTACACGGAAAAGCCCGGTTAGCCGGGATCCCGGCACCGCAATGCCGGGATCTCGGCTAACCGGGTGGACCGGGCTGGCCAGTTTGTCACGTAATCTTGAAGTTGATTTTTGTTGCCGAGATCCCGGCAAACTCACACCAGCTTGGCTCATATAATCAGGCCCTAAGAGACCAGTAGATGGAAGTCAGTTTCGTCACAGCAACAGAAGTTCTCAGTTTTTGGCTCAATTAAGGTAAGTGGCTTCCTACCGGCGCAGACATCCCCAGCCTCGTTACGCACAGCGATTGCTTCACGAGGCAAGAAAAAGGAAAAGAACATAACTGAGGATTAATAAACAAATCTTGGGATTGCAGTTTTCTAAGACTAAGGGGAAGTCCCGGAGCCTCGTAATGAGTTTTCTATTGTTTTAGACTGGATTTACGTTTGTTAAGGTCCGGACACACGGTGCAATATTGCGTGCAATGGCTGAATTGCAACGTGTATCCACCCCAAAATTTGTTGCGCGCAATATTGCAGCAGTAGAATCTCATCCTACTTCTGCAACATTGCGCGCAACAAATTTCTTCGTGTATCCACCATCTGCAGCATTTCGTGCAATAGTGTGACGCAAATTCCAATCAAATCTTACATTCAAAAGGTCGTTTCGTTTCTGTGTATATATTTATATTTGGTTTTACGAAAGTACAATTAACTGAACGAATATTTATAATTTACAATTTTAAAGAAAACCGATGTCCGTGGCCAGCTGTCGTACTATCCTGTGGAATGCCTCCATCTCCTGCCTCCTGGCTATCCAGCCTCTTACCCAAACACGGCGATTTCTTCTTTCAATGCGAGCTTTCTCCTCGCCATCTAAGAGCATCAACGCAAGATCTCCTAAAGCTTTCTTTCTTTTTCACCGCATGAGAGCTTGGTAACCGCTGATCAAGTATTGCGCGTAATGTTGCTCGAAATGTTGCGACCGTGTAGCCACGTCGAGTGACGGATTTTGCGCGCAATATTGCGCGCATTGTTGCACCGTGTATCCGAGCCTTTACTGTAACGTGCAGCAAAACATTCAAACCGATATCGCGGAAGTGTGAGAAAGTGCGCCCGCGGAATGTTCCTTTTGGCATGCGGTAAATTTGACAAAAAGGCCCAAAGTACTTCATGTATCCCTTCCAGATATTATAGTGTATCTAATACACTATAATAGGGATAAATATACTATGCTACGTTCTAAATACACTATGATAAGGGATACACCAAGTAATTGCCAAAAAGGCGGGAGAGGGAGAGGCGGTAATAAAAAACCGCCAAATACGAATAATGTTAACGTTTTCACTCACAAAATCAAACAATAAAGGCAAACAGACAAGCAAAGTCAACAACACCACCACCACTGGGAGACGACACTGTAAGTCCAGGATATTTGAAAGAATAGAGAATGTTCAAGATGACTCCTGTCACCCCTGGGCCGAAAAACCTTTAAAGAACTCGTATTCAAGGCAGTTAAGAATCGTAAACGCAGTGGTTAGCTGATCGCCAGCAGGTCAGATCGGTTGACCGAAATCTGTTTTTCTCCAAGATAAAGTTACTCTTTTTGAGACCATGATGACAACTATGAATGAAGTCAACAGAGATAAAACAAAGGTACCGGATTATTTTTTTCGTAATGTTTCGCTTGTCTGTTTTACTGCTGAACTCGATGAGTAAACTGATTCACAATCGATGTAAGTACACGTAAGCTTATTTAATACTAAAACTCTGTATACCGGCTGTATACCTGTATTCAAACAAACAATTGCGTCTTTAATTTATGTTTTAACCGTTATTGTCTGTTGTTCAGCACTTCGTCTCGGGAATTATTCGACAATATTCACTTCGCCTTCGGCGAATAATTGTTAATTATATGAAAAAATCACTGATCATTTTGTTGCGAATCAAGTTTCCCACTAAGGCTCCCAAGGCAAAGTGTACGTTTCCCTCCGGTGGAGGGTCGTGTTGTCGGCGCGCGCTCATTTCAAATGGACCAATCAGAGTCGAGGGTGAAACCACCTTGCGAGCGGCCGTTGTCGCCAGCCGCCACACAAGCCTCTCAGGAGAATCGAAGAGGCGAATTTCAAGCCAATTTTTTCGTTCTTCACGGGTCTTTTGGCCGCCGAAGCACACGTATTTGGAGTGAAATTTGTTGGGCTTTATGGAACTGTTGTTATTATTGCTATTCGGGACTTTTCCTTTTGAGGAGAAAGCGATTTGTGGAGTGACGTCTGGCCAGCGATGGATCGAGTGGTCTGCCTTTCCATTCTTTTAGAAGGAGTAACGGTTTCAAATAACTTCACTAAACGGCGTCAGAATAGCTCTAAAATCGGCACAAGAGACAAGTTCGCCATACATTTGAGGTAGGGAAACTTTATTTCAAGTGAGATAGTCATTTACACAATTTTTTTACGATCGGTGATTTTCCCATATAATTCTCTATATACACAAGCTGTCGCATACAGCACGTATTTTGAACTCGGGGAGCCTGTGGTTTTACTAACAGCCCGCACAGTTGACAAGTTGTAGAATGGTTTAAGGGTTAGTTCACACGGGCTGTTTATTTTTTGGAAAGCAAAGCTTGAGTTTGTTTCGAGGCAACACGGCTTTCCAACAAAACCGAAGGTGTAATTTCTCACATTTTCTGGACATTATCAAAACTGGACCGTTCTATACTATTTTTTCGTAAAAAAGAACTGCTAACTATGAAAATCGCGGGTTAAATATACTATTTGGACTGAATGAGATATACGCGATATGAACAGTTCAGTTCAGGCGGGGTGAACTTTTTCATAATTATTAATTTTATTTCTTGAATTTCTATTTCTAGTTTATTTATGTATTTAATTATTCTTTTAATTTGCAGTTAAATTCTTTTATTTCTATTTTATTAAAATTTCCAAACGGACGTAAAGACAGCAGAGTGACGATAACTCTCAATAGAGATACGACATTTTTTAATTTGCAAAACATGTTTCGACATTGTCATGTCATCTTCAGTTGCAAATGAGCTTTTAACGGTTGTACATTTGAATTTTATATTAAGGTACGTTACAAAATTACGCGTCGAAAATTGCGTTACAATTTGAATATGAAATACGAAATACGCGAAAACGAAAATAGCGCGCGCATAACAATAAAATAAATTAAAACAAAACAAAAGACAAAAGGAACAACATAATTAAAAGGAAAGAGACAAATCTAGATGCCTCAACTGCTGATTGAGAAAAGGATTTTCCCACTTAATGTGCAATGCCTCTTTGATCTTGATTTGGAATTTTGAGGCGGCAGAGTCTAAGATCGTGAAACATTCTGTATTACAAGAGTCATGACAGGCCCTAGACGACTGCAGATGCCTGTAAACATGCGAAGACTTACACGTGTACAAAGGTGGCGAGTGGTCTTGCCAATTTTGTACACGTATTTTTGTACTTTTTGGTCTCGCCAATTTTGTACTCGTATTTTTTTGTATTAATCTGGATCGCAAACTTTTTGCCGAATTTCTGGCACATATGTGAGATTTCTGACTCTGCAAAAGGTAAACTGAAAGATTACCAAAAAGAGAAAGGCGAATGTCGAACGCAACCGACACCGTGAAAGACAAAAACAAAACAAGACGATTTTTGAATTGCCTTTCGCAAAGAGCCTATTTACTTCCACGTTGGTTTATCCTTCGATGTTTTAACGAAAAGTTTGATAGATATACTAATAGTTTCCCGGTTTCTCCGCCCAGAGTATATTTCACCTTTCACCTTTTGCCTTATAACAGTAAGTGGACCGACAGTTGAACATTATTTGATGACATTACTTCAAATAATACCAAAATGTGTCTTGAGGTTATGTTTTGAAGCCAAGAACGTTTTCTGAAGAAGCAGAAAAGACGAAGAAAAAGAAGAATGCACATGCTATTATAATCGAGTTTTGGCAGAGAGGATGACCGCTAACGGATTTAATATCCTAAACTGCCCTTATTTCTAAGGTAATCCCTTATAAGTTATCTTTATATGATATGACATCTCTTTTGGGGGGGAAATCCCTTTATGCTCTGGAAATACTCATCCCTTGAGGCGGATTTTGTACACTTGGACAGCTCAAGCTGGGAATTAACTCAATAACCTCTTACTGATTCTATCTTGGTTTTGGGCAAATAGGAATTGCGGTAGCATTCGTAATAGATGTTGAAAATATTACTCTTAACACTTTGCATTCAGTGTCCTCGTAGTCTTACCTGAGACGTAACATGTTGTTTGAAGCGTCCTCATCATCAGTTGGCTTAAGACCCTTCCCTAATTCGAGATGTATCACATCATCAGGACACAGTGGTTCCAAGGAGTTTCCGTACCCATAAAAGAAGACATCAAATGAAGAACATATATTCTTTTTAACTGGTTCCTCCAGAGCAATTGGATAACAACAATATCTCAACATAGACTTTCCAGCTATGTTATCGGTACGGCACAAACATGCAAAGAAACCAGCATTCAGGGGAAAGTGTTGAGTGAGACGATCAGCACGATCCTCCAGGTGCACGTTGTTAAGAGGACGATCAGCAAGATCATTCGGATTTGGACTCCACAGCTCTTGAAGCCAGGCCCAAAACCTGTAAGAACATTGGTGTTATTTTGTTTCATCGACAATTAACTTTTCACAAATCGAAAGTAGTATAGTATCCAAAAGAATCCTAGTATCGTCGTCAACTCAAGAACCATTTTTTTGTGAATCACAAAAAGGAATTAGTGCTACGGGTTTTCCGAAATTGCCGCCACTTGCGTCGTTATCTAAATACATAAACTATGACATTCTGCCATAATCTATGATATTAAGCCAAAAATTTACAAACGTTTTGTATGACTACCAGTCATACAAACGTCTGTAAATTTCTCAATTTTCAACCTACATTTTCTTAGCTGATATTACACCTGAAATGCTGAAACTTTGCAGGGTTACTAAAGTAAAGGTGTTCTTTTTAGTGCTGGTATATATTTTCAATTTTAGCTAATTTTAACTTATTTGAATTTTCGGCCGCCATTTTGGAGAAAGGTGTATTAGTTCTGTATTAACAGAAAATCCATGATTCCTTGAATTTTCAATTATTTATTACGATTTCAAATGCCTTAATTACCGGTTAAGAAAAAGAGTCAAGGATGACTTTTTAGTTACCTAGTGAAATGTGTCACTTGAAATGTAACCACCCCTTTCGTTAAATGTGCTGGGCTTGACAGCTGCTCTGTAATCTCGGTCCAATGCGATGTTTCCTCGTCAGAATTCATTAACAACCTTACATGTGCGTTCTTACACGGGAGTTTTCTACAGCCATTCTTGTTTTCTTGCAGTGAGGTAGGAATAGTAATTATTGCTGGCTCTACAAGCTGAATGGCAGGCGAACATGCTATGTGAAGGACAGGGCAGATTATTTCACTTTGGTCAAACCATTGCTGCGGAATTTCTTGGACCTGCAAAAAGAGTACCCATTATAACCGCCCTAAAGAAAACAATATGCTGTCTGCTAAAGTGCCGGAACTAAATGCTTTTTGTCAGTGGCCAGTGTTTAGGAAAAGAAGGGAGGGGTGTATTCATCAAAAAAGTGCGCTGTTTCTGAAATGTAGACGTCTCTAAACTGTCGGGAATTGATATTCTGGAATGGAGAAATCTTAGTTTATATTCTAGGTCATACAAGTTAAGGTGGGACGTGGGGAGAATGCCACTACCAGAATATTTTTAGCGCTTTCAAAACAAGATTTACTCTATGATGTTATAATTTTCAGTAGCTTTTGTGTTATCGGTTTTCTCACGATGTAGTCACTTGAGAGTAGATCGCGACGTTTCGACTGTTAGTCTTGTTCAGACGATGAGGTCGACTGACTACACGGCATCATCATGTTGTGGAGATCGGCCATGATTGGTGCATTTCGATCCTCCCATTGTTCGAGCGAGTATCTGTTTCCTCAGAGGTCCGCTGTGGTACCGTTTTCCTGTTGCTGTGTTTTTTTATTCGTGGGGAACCATGTTTCAGGAATTTAAATTTCACTATCCCTGTTGATACTATTAGGGTGAAGTCTCATTTTGATAGCCTGGTTGACCCTACGTGTGTACCAGTGAGGATCTCGATCAATAGGCTTGACCTCGTTCCAAATTAGATTGTGGCCGGTCTCGCGGGCGTGTTCAGAAACGGCGGAGGTCTGGGTACGGGGGAGTCGTATATCCCTCTAGTGTCTTTTGATCGAGCTCCTGCACAGGTCTCCTTGTTTCCCCGATGTAGACATTGCCGCACTCTCAGGGAATCGTGTAGACAACGCCATCTTGTTTAACCGGGTTGACGGTGTTCTTTGGTGACCCAGGTGTCTTGTCAGACTTAAAGACGGTGGAAATACCTTGTTGTTCTAGGCAGGAGGGCGGAGAACCTCCGACACTCCTTGGACATAAGGTAAACCGGCGGGGGATTCAAACCCTACCACGGTCTCTCTTCTTGGGCCTGTTCTTGCCTTGGTGATCTTCTGTACAAAAAAGGGGGGATATCCGTATAACAGCGATTACTGATTTCTAGGTAGCGCTTCCAGATCTTAGGCTAGGTGCGGACTCAATCGCTTATTCTTCAAATATCTCCACGTAGAGATTAGCAATAACCGTGGATACCGGGCTCCCCATGGCTGTGCCATATGGTTGTTTGTATGTCGATCCGTTGTAGTGAAAGTAAGTAGATCGTAATACGAAATCCAAGAGTTACGCGATTTCAACCGGTGTCAGGGTCGTGAGGTCAGCCAGGTCTGCCTCACTCTCCAGTTTCCATAACGCGGCTTGCATGGAGCCTTCGATAGGTACGTTGGTAAACAGCGACTCTACGTCGAAGGACACTACGATCTCCTGGATCTTTTCACTGCCGATGGTGGATGTGAGGTGAGTCGAGTTTTTCACTGTGAAGTTCGATTCGAGTTGCCTGTTAGAGTAGATAACATGTTAGCCAAGAAAGCGGACAAATCATATGCAAAGGTGTTGACACATGACACAATTGGCCTAAGCGGTATGTCGGCCTTAGGTAAACCATAGATCCTAGGTGGTTCTGTTGTCGTGGTGATTTTCTCTGCACATCTCTCCATTTCAGTAGCTGTTCGTTTATCTTTAAGACACCTTTTATGAAAATTTAGTGAAAATCGACCGGTAGATGCATGAGATATTAAAAGGGAAGTGGCATTAAATTTTGTGAAAAGAGTAATATTGAATTCTGTTCCTTGAAATGTTGTAAGCTTTAACGGTCTGTTCCTGGGCCTAAAACAGTTATAACGCAACATTAAGTTACATTAAGTCATATTTTACATGTTCAGCTCTTTAAACCTGCAATTGTGAGTAAAACCTTTTTGGTTAAGAAAAACTAACGTTAGACTGAAAAAAGTGAAACGGCAAGAAATCCGCCATATTGGATGACATCATAGGCCCCCAACGGTGCAATTTGCATAGGTAACACATAATATTAACCTAGTCGTGTAGACGACATAAGAGGCTATCTATTGCTGGTATCACCCTTTCAAAGTATCTTAGCCCAACGAAAACCCAAGGGAGGGCTCCCCCCCCCCGCT
The DNA here is from genome assembly GCA_022496165.2 of Catalaphyllia jardinei. Taxonomy (NCBI): domain Eukaryota; kingdom Metazoa; phylum Cnidaria; class Anthozoa; order Scleractinia; family Caryophylliidae; genus Catalaphyllia; species Catalaphyllia jardinei. Next base: position 20,160 of record JAEMPF020019636.1, on the reverse strand, counting down.
TTGTACCACGGTGGGGGTATGAGTTTGCTTGTACGTCCGAGGGTTAAACCTCTTATACTGTTGCTGTGGTAACCTATTTCGCAAAAAATTATCATAGCATCAACTAAAAATGGTAACATCGATCCCAGCATCATATAACAAGTGCTTGAAATGCTGGAAGCTACTGTGAACCACATTTGAGTTGAGTTATTCACGTTAAAAAATCCTTCAGCATAATTTAAAAGTATAATTTCTTAATCTGCCTAACAAGCTTATCTAATAATCATTAGTATAAATTTACCGTAGTCTATTGTGAATCCGTGAATTTGATTGGCTATATTACTGATTTCTATCTGCTGATAGAAACCAGTTACGCATCAGTGCACATCGCGCGTAACGTTTGAACCTCACGTAACATAATAAAACAGTTCTTTTCTACGCATTACTTGACATTTTTATCTTTTTATGCAATGAGACTACGGTAAATTTATACTAAAACAATTAGACTACTCGCCCTCGTTTTCTACGAGCGATAGTCAACTCGGCTGCGCCTCGTTGACTATCTGCTCGTAGAAAACTCGGGCTTGTAGTCTAATTGTTAAATATAATCATATTATTAAGAAAGCAACCATTTCTGCCGCCATGTTGAACGCTTGAGCACCAAAATGACGTCACTACGCACAAAATAAACTCAACTAAGTCATGATAGCAGCCTGGTAATACCCCCTTTGTAAACAAATTATTTGATAACAAGGATGCTCTATTATCTACCGAATGACCAGTACGGCAGGCCCATGCATTAAAAAGTGGTTATCTTTTAACCGTTTTGTAGTGACTTACAAAATACATCAAGCAACAGTATCCTCTTATCATCTGAATACAAAAGAACATTTAGATGAAAAGCTGTCTTTCTTCGATCTCCTGACTTTATAAAACAATTTTTCTTCCTGGCCTTTGCAGTTTTGCAAAGCAAAGCATTTAAGGTGCAACTACATCCCTTTAGAGTAAACACTTCTCAAAGCAAAATTTGCTTCTCGTTTGGCAAAGTCGTGAAAGGCCTCCCGTAAAATTCCGGTTGTATTTATAAAACCCAGGCTTATAAAATCTATGGCCAATCGATAGATAGATATATTATATGAGACGATCTGTTCAGAAAAGAAGCTTCTTTTTTCTGCTATCGCGTTTTTTTAATACCCCAAGTGCGTGCGATGAAAGCGCTACGAAATCCAATTTTGAAAAGAACACACAGTTGTGTGAACAAATAAACTAGTGGTAATCGTTGATTAAAGAGTGCGTTCGAGTATTTCGGTAACAGCAGAAGCTAGCAGATGTAGTAGAATTATGGCCGAGGGTGAGCGTCGAACTTTTTTGATGCTTGGGCGAACGCTGGGTTTACCGTGAGCTCACACACGAGAAGAAGGAAACTGTACTGCTGTACAATGAACTAAATCAACTTGAATCAAGGTTCTTGTATACATAATAGTAGCTAACGTATATGTGTTACATAATAGAGAGGGTAATAAGAGTTTCCTTTGGCATAAACATACGACATAATCGCGATTTTACAGATATGGGTGAAAACTTACGTAAATCCTGCCGAACTAAGATGTTCCCGCCAAATTGAACATTTTTCCGTCACGTGACATTGCGCGCCAGGCCTCCACTCAGACCATGTGCGTTTTCGTCTGAGTGGAGCAGCTTGGTGAGTGTGATCTTGTGGTTGTTGAGATTTTCCGCTTTTCTAACTTAACATACTTATCCCGTAACTGTCGCCCTAATTATGATGTATTTTTGATTGCTTTTAGCGTGATTCTGTAACCAAGCTGATCTACTGATCTCAAACCAATGATTAATTCATCTGTCGCATCGAACGTGTGTGATTTGTTTTTTCCGGCCGATTGACGACAACATTTCTGGTAGCAGAGCGAGGTTTATTTTGCCCATCATCACACTATTGAGCTATTATTTGCCGTGTTAATAGTTATGCTGTGTGTATGTGTGAACTTTGAACTGAACTGCGATCGATTTGTTGAATGACTTGTGTTTGTTTATGAAATGGCCGACCGCATGGAAGACGATGCGGCTGGAGTGAAGTCGGTCAGCGGTGAATTTCGTGAGCGTGACGAGAAAAGTAATGAAATCCCTCGCGAACGTCCTCGCAGACACATCAGACCTCCGCAGCGGTATATTGAAGAAGAGTGGATTCCTCTCAAAGCAAGACCAATTACCGTGGAGGAGGAAACAGTTGAAAAGCGTCATCGGGACGTTCGGGTCAACGAAGCAATAAAAGCTCATCTTCATCAAAACGTTCTAGTCATACGAACAGTACACGTGGATCGGGATCTTCTAAGTCAAGTGAAACGCGCAGACAGGTACGCCTCCAGGAACTGAAAATGTTGCAAGCTAAAAGGGAAGCAGAGGCGAGAGAATCTGAAGAGAGACGACTAGTTGAAGAAGATCTCCGTAGGCGAGAAGAGGAACGCCGACTAAGTGAATTGCGACGTATGAGAGGACTTGAGTATGAGGCTGAACGGCTGCGGCTACAAGCACGTTTGGAAGAGGAAGAGGAGCAACGAGACCCAGAGAGTCTTGCGAACCGCCTACGCGACTTTGAAGGCGATGAAAAAGATGACAAAGGCCTTGAAGGAGCAAATGTGCAGTCAACGCCTTACCAAGCGGATACCCGTTTTCCTATGTGTCACACAATTCAGACCACCGAGCGCAGTAATGTCGAAGAGAAAGAAAAATTGAATGTGTCGCGCACGTGGGTGCAACGACCCTGTTGTGGTGAAGGTGACCTTGCCAACAAAGAAGAAGTGAAATCAGTCATGTCGCGATCACTTCCGAAACTTGGGCTACCACGATTTGACGGTAATCCGTTGGAGTGGCCGACATTCATTTCGCTGTTTAAGTGTCTCGTGCACGATCAACCTCTGACGGATACACAAAGAATGACACATCTACAGCGCGCTCTTGATGGAAATGCTAAAAACGCCATTGGTGGGATGCTTACCCACGGCCACTTTTACCGTGAAGCACCGAAAGACTTAGAAGAACAGTTCGGAAATGAAGAAGCAGTTGCCGGCGCGTATTTGAAGACCATCTTTGACCATCCAGAAGTCCCTGAGGATAACTTCGCACAGTTACAGTCCTTCTACAACACTTTACACGTTGCTGTATCCACCCTCAAGAGTTTGAGTTACGAACACGATCTTGCGGCTACGGACAACCTTAGAAGAGCAGTCCAAAAACTACCTGAAACAATGAAAACTCGATGGGGAGAGAAGAGAGTTGAAACGTTACCAAAGAAGACAACGTTAGCAGATCTTGACGTGTGGCTGCGGGAGTGAGTCCGTGCGAAGTCGATGATATCAGACCAAGCGCTGAGGAACAATGGATCGAAAAGAGTAACGACGCGACCATCATTTAGGAGACGAGAAATGACTTGAACGGAACTGAAATTTCAGTTCTTACAACCACAGTCAACGCAAATCGTGAAACCCCAAGAGCCCCAATTGTCTGTTCTGTTTGTTCCCGTGCTCACAGAGTGGAGGACTGTCCTGAATTCAAAGGATTAAATGTTGACCAGCGAGCCCAATGAGCTAAGGAGAATCGTTTGTGCTTCCGTTGCCTAAGTTCGAATGAACATCAAGCAAGACAATGCACTGAGAGGAGCTGTGGAGTGGACAACTGGCCAAAACATCACCATCCCTTGATACATGGAGCTGCGCCAGTGTTCGTGGGAGCGGCTGTTGTTGGATGTATCAGCCCTACAGTCCTATTGCAAATAGTTCCTCTCGTTGTTCAAACGCCTAAAGGGAACAGTGTGCGTACATATGCCCTTCTTGATTCCGGAAGCCAAGCCTCTCTCATACTTGAGAGCTTTGCCGAGGAACTGGGACTTGACGGCCCAAGGGATGTACTGACCCTTGGCGCCATTATCTCCAAAAGGGAGTTTAAGCCTTCCAGAAAGGTGTCGTTTGCTGTGAGAGCGACAAGTAGCGGTAATGATGGTTCATTGTACCCAGTCTCAGAAGCCTGGACCATTCCTCAGCTAAACCTACCTGTACAAAGAATTACTCGTTTCGAGATGCAGACCTGGCCCCACGTAGCCGACTTAGAGATACCTGAAGTTGACTCTAAAGATGTAACGATATTGCTTGGCGCCAACGTGTTGGAAGCTATCCTACAACGTGAAGTCCGTAGAGGTTCACCGGGTCAACCTGCAGCTGTACTTACCGCTTTTGGGTGGACGTTAACGGGTTCTGCTAAAAGCCTTCTCATTCCTGAGAGTCTTCCTGTTATGCTCATACACACGGTTCCTTCGGAAGACGACCTACTGCACAAACAGGTGCAGAACTGGTGGAGAACTGATTCGTTTGGCACTAAGTACGCGCAGACGTCACCGAGATCTCTCGATGACAAGAGAGCCCTCCAGACTCTCGAAGAGACTGTGAAGCATGTTGGTGACAGATACCAAGTGGGCTTGCTGTGGAAAACCCCTGACATTGAGTTCCCAGATAACAGAGCTATGGCCGAGAGACGCCTGTGTTCCACTGAGAAAGTACTGAAACGTGACAACGCCCTCGCTGAGAAGTACAAAGAAATTATCGATGGCTATGTGGCAAAGGGACATGCGCGTAAATTGACACCCGATGAGAGCGCTATTCCAACGAAGAAGCAGTGGTTGCTGCCACATCATGCTGTATTGAACCCCAACAAGTCTGGCAAAGTACGGATGGTTATGGATACCAAAGCAAAGTACAACAACGTGTCTCTAAATGATAAACTTCTGGTGGGACCAGACTTGCTGAACAACTTATGTGGAGTCCTACTTCGACTTCGAGAAGAAAGAGTGGCCCTTCTAGCAGATATTGAATCCATGTTTCACCAGTGCCAAGTTATTGAGGAAGACCAACCAGCTCTGAGATTCCTGTGGCGCAATCTGGAGACAAAGCGAAGTCCTGAAGTCTACTAAATGCTTGTGATGATATTTGGAGCAGCGTCTTCCCCTTGTACTGCCAATTATGTGTTGAGGAAAACTGTCGATGACAACTGTGATGATCCGTCGTTCTCACCTGAAACCATTGAGACAGTGAAAAGAAACTTTTACATGGACGATCTCCTTAAGTCAGTGCGTGATGAGGCTACCGCCACTAAACTTCAGCGAGAATTAACAGCCCTGCTCGCACGCGGTGGGTTCAGAATGACAAAATGGAGCAGTTCTTCACGCGAGGTCCTACCGCAAATCCCCAGCCAGGAGATGGCTTCACCGTCGATTAATCTAGACCTCGACGACCTGCCAATTGAACGTTCCTTGGGTTTGCTGTGGAACACAGAAACAGATTCATTTAGATGATTCGCTGTCACCTCGCGCCAGTCAGCCCTGTTAAAGCGTGGCGTTCTCAGTCAAGTATCTTCAGTGTTTGATCCACTTGAAGTTTTAGCGCCCTTCTTGTTGTCTGTCAAGTGCTTGATTCAAACCCTGTGGCGCAAGAAAAAGGGTTGGGACGAGCCTTTGGACGAAGAGGACCGAATGGTTTGGGAAAGTTGGCTTGCCTCTTTGTCATCTTTAAAGGAGTTCGAGTTGCCAAGATGCCTATGCAGCGATGCGCCCCAAGACGCAAAGGTGGAACTCCATGTTTTCGGAGACGCTTCCGAGAAAGGATTTGGCGCTGTCTGCTACCCACGTTATGTGTTCCCGGATGGAAGAATTAAAATTGCGTTCGCAATGGCTAAGACCCGTGTTACCCCCCCCCCCCCCTGAGACAACTAAGCATTCCTCGTTTGGAGCTCCAAGCAGCCCTGTTGGCCGTCAGACTAGCTGACATTATAAAGAAAGAGCTCACTTAACACACGTCCAAAACTGTCTTTTGGAGTGACTCAAAAACTGTACTTCTGTACATTCTGAATGAAAGTCGCCGATTCCACACATTTGTAGCCAATAAAGTAGCCGAAATCCAGGATTCTACACAGCCTGCACAGTGGCGGTTTGTTCCTGGTCGCCTAAATCCAGCTGACGACTGCACACGGGGCCTACAAGCGTCAGAGATTACCAGTGACTGTCGATGGGTGGCTGGCCCTACATTCCTGCGTGAAAGTGAAGAACATTGGCCCAGCGAAGATTTTACCGGGCAAATTCCTGACGAGGACACAGAGTTAAAGAAGACTGCCTGGTGTGGCCTATTGAGTCTTCAACGGGATTCGAACCCATGACCTCCGCGGGAGGTTCGAATCCCGTTGAAGCCCTGATTTTTTTCAGGCTTCTTCTTTCCAATTGCTTAAATTGGAAAATTTACTGCGAGGATCATACTTCACTTGCAGCTATACTTTATGTAAACTAAGTTCGGGTGTCTTTCGATTGCACAATAGCACATGTTGAAATGGAGTGCTTGAACCGCACAATAAAAGTTGATCTTCTTTGAACAAAAGCGCAGAGATTGCTTCACCTACATGTTTTAAGACGGAAAGCACACACTTGTTTTCAATATTTCACGCGACACGTAGTAGGGATATTTACACGGATAGTGAAATCAAAGCCTATCCCATTGTTTGTCGCTCTTTGTCACGCTATACTTAACTATACAACGTGCAAGACGCGACGAGCATGGACATCAGGAAACTCGCCCCTGAAGAATTTTTTGGGGCTCAAATTCGTGTCCACGAAGGATACATAGATTCACAGGTCTCACATTTTTAAGTATTACACGGTTAAAACTGCGTTCTGTCGAACGCAATTAAGGACCTTAAGATTTGAGGACGTCATCTATTTAGGACGCCACCGGAAGTTCGTTTTCCCATAAAGATATCACTACGCATGTCTGTGTGTGAATTTGACGGCGTTTTACCATTCTCGTTCCCAGAGCCCACGATCCTTCTGACCTGTGGCAGGGATCGAGAGCTCTGGTTTGGTCCAACACCGGAAGTCCGCGATTCACGGACTTTTTGTCAAATCTAACAAATTCGATTGGTTGAGAATTCGAAACGAATGCTCTGCGCATGCTCAGAAAATTGGGTCCGGCCAGAGCTCTCGATCCCTGCCACAGGCCAGAAGGATCGTAGGCTCTGGGGACGAGAATGGCGTTTTACATGTGGTGAGTACGCTATTTTTTTCGTTTCGCGTCGTGAACAGAACGTGAGTATGCTTTTGTTTCTGGAGCTCAAATTATCCATGTCTTTCGCCGTTTTCGGTGTCCCTTTGTATAATCTATTGTTAACTGTGCTTTTTATTTCATAGATATACGATGGATTCCAGTTCCGAGTAAGTAGACTACACATGTTTTCCTCATTACAGAATGGAAAAATTTATCGTGTTGAGCATCAATTTATCATGTCCTGTGAGAGGTCGACTTATGTAAGAAGAGTGTATTTATAATCAGAAGTCAAGCTCGGAATTTATACATCGAGCCTTATTAAATGTTTTCTAGCGATACGATTTTATTTACCTCTTTCTTTGAAGTCTCAAGATATTTTCGTACTGATTGCCGTGTTCTGATTCATCAGTCAGGAATTGTTAATTTACTGGTTGCTCTTATACCGTTTCCGCGGCTTGAGAATGCTCTGATTTTCTAACAGATATACCCGGGATACTTTATTTCTGTATGATTACAGTAACAGAAATCTTTAAAGTAATTTGGGTCTCACGTAAATAAGACTGTCATACTTATTATCCATGCAAGTTTCATTCCACTACAAAGAATACTCACCGCGAATTGTTGGGGAAACGTAACAAAATTTCGGGGGAGTCAACTAGCATCCCGTCTAGGGGAAGTAGAAATACTTCTAGCCGCTTCATGCGACAGAAACCGGGATAAGCTCCGGCAGCTATGAGCTAGCCTTGGCTCCAAGGCTTCACTTATTACTTAATAGGCCAATTAAATTCAGTATTTTTATTATATTGCTTCGTTTGGGACAATGTGAAGAAAATTATACCTACCTTTGAAACTTCTTACAATGACTAATTGCATGAAGTGGTTGTTGAATTTTAATTTGCTTGGGTTATACAGTGTGTTAGACCGAATGAAACACAAAAAAGTTCAGCAACTAGTACTGTTCAGTTCAGTTGCATCAACTGTCAGTAGCTGACAAACAATAAAATAACAAAGATATCTGTATCTTGAAATGTAGGCCATTATAGTATTATCAGTTTTTTCTTTAATATAATGCAAGATTTTCCAGGTGTCCAGGTGTGGACAAAAGACCATGGCATTCTGCTCTGCAGGGAAGTTCTCTCAGTAAATCCATTTTCTGCGAAAAAAAACCTCAAATGAACGAGGCAAACTGTGGGAGGAAATTAGCACCAACCTGAATACCACAAGTGGTGTGCGGTTTTTTGTAACAAAAAGACCAGTTCGGGATCACCACAACATACTAATTAAGAGGTACAGGAAGAAAATGACTGCTGAAGAGAGGTCAACTGGAGTGTCACCTGAACTCACAGAATTGGACCAAGCACTTGCAGATACGGTTGAAATGGAGGAAGCCGGTTCCACCTCCCAGGAGATTGATAAAACAGTGAGAAAAGAGAAAGAGGACACTGATAAACAGAGAGCTGAAAGTATGAGAAACTACTATAGGACGCTCATAGGGGCCGTAACCAACCAGGAGCCGAGAAAGACAATAGGCTATTGTTTCGAGACTCTGTTTTCCAAATCCAAGATGGCGTCTTGAAAATCGGACCAATCAGGAGGTGAATTAAGGATTCAAGATGGCGGTAGCGGCTCGGAAACCTGGAAACGAGGTCCCAGGTTTCCATAGGAGTTTGTTTTTGGTGAAAAAATGGCCCACTGGAATCGAAGGTCTGGGATTGGTCTCTCAGACTCGTCCGATATGTCAATTGAGAATCAATCTATACACATGTAAATCAAATGAGAAACAATTGTATTTATTAGTAAATCCTAATTCTTTACAAGAGGGACCTGTGTCCAATTTGCAAACAAGGTGTAAACTACTAATTGAAATACATCAAGTGGAAATGCAAATCTAAACTCATTGATCTCAACTGTTCCCTTGAGAAAAGCATCATTCAAAAGAATCTTAAACAAACAAAAGACATTTTAAGCCACCGTTGAAGAATAAACATCTTAAGTCAGAGATGAAACGTGAAATGAAATTAAAAAGGAGGGCACGCTTAGAAGCTAAACATATCATCTAAGGTATTTCAAACAAACGTTCGCACTTGAAGTAAAGATCAAACAAACATTGTAAATCGCATCGCTCCTGATTCATCAGCCGCACAAATTATAGTTCGGTCTAAGCGGTTCTCTAATAGTGGCAAGAATAATTCACTTACATCAACCATAGTCCTTTCAAATTCGTCCAAAGCGATGCTCAGCTCTTGATCACTTAGTTCCATAATCGCCAAGACACGAATGCGAAAAAGTGTGTCCAACTTCGTCACAAGTAAAATGATTTTGCTCAAGTCTGAAAGACTTGTATATAAAAACGTGTATCAAATGAGAAGATGGAGGATAAGGGTATGCAATATCACATGGTTAAGAACTATCGTGAACACGGGGGATGGGGGGTATACCTATGTCATGAAATTGTTATAAACAAGACAAAGAGTCATAATTTATGACGTTTATTGAATAATAAGACCCTGAAAACCAAAGAGAGAACTGATTACAGCTTTAAGTCTTGACTGTCGGTACTCCACAAAGTGTATCGCTGGGAACTAGACTCGTTTCCTGTTTCTCAATGTCTTTGTCCCAGGCCCGAAAACGCATGATATTCTGGCCTATTTTTCTTTGCTTTTGCTTTTTACCACCACCCCCACAACCACCCCCACCACCACCACCACCACCTCCACCACCACCGCCACCACTAACACCACCATCGCCACCACCACCGCCACCACCACCACCACCGCCACCAACACCACCCACCACCACCGCTACCACCACCACCGCCGCCACCACCACCACCACCGCTACCACCACCGCTACCACCAGCACCAGCACCGCTACCACCAGCACCAGCACCAGCACCAGCACCAGCACCAGCACCACTATGTATAAAAATAATGTTTAAACTACCTGAAATCATTTTGAGTGAAACTAACAGAGAGTCATGTCCCTTTATTGTCAATATTGCCATAGACTATTCTCTCGGATAGACAGTAGAGTCCGTCACGAGAAACATAGTTGTCAAAGCAGTGGACCTGAATAAAGACGAGAAGCCCCAAAGATCACATTTCCGAACGAAAAGAATTATGGGATTCCAAGTGGAATAGAAATGGGAGAAGCGTTTCGGTTTAAGACACCCTCTAGTATCTTGATTGTTGGTCCTTCCGGTTGTGGCAAGACTTGTTTCACCGAATCTTTACTCTTGGATCATTTGGAAGAACTGTTTGTAAACCCTCGCCCAACGATTCATTATTGCTACGGGGCGGTGCAAGATGGATTCCGAGACATGAAAGACGCGGGTGTACAATTCCACGAGGGGGTTCCTACCACCTTCCATTTGCAAAAGTGGTTTCCGAATGGTGGTTTACTCGTGTTAGATGATCTGATGGTCGAGGGAGGTGAAGACAAAGAGTTGCTTGACTCATTCACCAAACATTCACATCATCAAAATATCATGGTGTTGTACTTGTGCCAGGACATGTTTCCACCAGGGAAATACGCAAAGAGTATTTCCAGGAACGCCCAGTACATCGTAGCCTTTAAAAACCCACGAGATCAATTAGAGATGCTTACTGCTTCAAGCTTTTCCCACTTGTTGGGAAAACATGATGGACGTGATGGACATGATGGACGTGATGCTTCACTGCTGGAGGTTTGAACTTTCCGGCGTATCGTGTGACCATCCAATGAACTACGGCACAGTTTGAAATCAACATTAGCGACCGCTCCTGCGTGACAAATGCCACTTAACGGACGAGGACACAGTCAAAAAATTTCCGTTAAAATACAACCCTCTCCCCAAACTGTGCACCCGTCCGGTAAGTGGCATTTGTCACGCAGGAGCGGTCGCTAATGTTGATTTCAAA
>JAEMPF020019635.1:9188-30705 GCA_022496165.2 Catalaphyllia jardinei | reverse complement strand
AAAAAAACGTATTATATCTAACAAGCAAATAGCAAAGTGTTTTACATTCAAGACAAACGCGGAACTAATAACTTTCACTCAGGCCTGCAAACACGCAAATGACAATCATGACGCTAATCTCCAATTTTTTCTGGATAGTTCTGCTCTTTTCGTATTGGAGTGGGAAAAATGGGTCGATATCGAAGTAATGATGAAAGTTATACACACAAGTGTGCATTGAATAAAAAATCGAGGGACCCAAAACATGAGCTAAGAATTTACCACGGACATGCATTCGCGAATTTTCGTTAAAATCAATTACAACAAAACGTTTCTGCCAGACGTTTACAGGACACGAGCTCGTGAATTAAGGCGTCATATAAAACCTGGTAAGTGGCATCTGAGCCCTCTTTTTGCTTCCAACTAATTAGCATACGGCGTGCTTCCTCGGCCGGCACTCTGTAGTTCGCTGTAGAAAAAGCACTTAGCTCCGCATCATTGAAGCCGAGGCGACGTCCCAGCGTCTCCCACCAATCACCAAGTTGCTTAGACAGCTTCTCTAATTCGTCGTCAGAGGGAATACCAGCTTTCACTGCAATAGAAAGACAAAGGGTACTCATCTACTTGTCATTCCAGCAATATCAAAAAAGTTGAACAAGCTAACAGTCGGGCGATCATGTTAAAAACAATTAACCCGTGTCTACGGATTTAAAATCAGTGCCCTCTATGTATATAAAATAATTCAAATCAGAACTTTTTTGACCTCTTGCTGTGCGGATACACTCCCTAAGTGATTGCATAGAACGTCCAAAATTGTTTCCACTGAGGCAGACAACATGCCACAATGAAGTCATTACGTCACGATAGCTAAGTAGCCACAAACTTGGATTTCGTAATTGTTCTAAAACGCCCCTAAACAGCTAAAATTAACTCAAACCATGCCAAAACTTCCTGAAAATGTCAAACGTCAAAGTTTGTAAATCTGAAAAAAATATACTGGTCCGAATACCACTGAAATGGAAATAATAAGTGTCGGGTACAATGACGTGTCATACAAAATTCTTCCCAGACAAATGATTTAAACTGTCAACATCCATGTGATGGAATCCCCCTCCTTTTGTCTGAATAGGATTAAGTTATATTTCGTCATAGATTATTGATAAGTGAACTATCAAGAGGAAAGCCCAGAAAAAGAAAGAAAACAACAACAAAAATGCAAAAGAATTTTAACTTACCAGGATGCTTATTTTTAGTCTATAAGATAAGAATAAAAATATAATTAATGTGCAATTAGTAGGATTGCATTAATGTTTTTATTATAAAGGATCAGTTGGTTTTGTAATGTCAACTAAATAATTCAAACTAGTTCAGTACTGTCAACACCAAGAATTTGCGAACGGGACTTTGGGCGTGATGCTTAACGAGTTTGCCTATGAATTCTAAAGGTCTCTGAAGAGACTCTTGGCCGAGATGAAACGCCGCGTCAGACTAGCCACGAACATTTCACACGTATTTGACAACTGTTTACCTTTTGTATAAATTTAACTCGTAAACGTACGGTTGAGAATCTCCCTGCAATAGAGGGCCGGACTGTTAACATCGAGAATTTGCGAACGAGACTTAAGGCATGGCGCTCAACAAGTATAGTTCAGTACTAACTAGGGATTTATAACCATTATGAATGAATGAGTCAACAAGTGAGCCTATAAATATCTTACCACAGTGGATGGTGGGACCATTGACAATAGACACAGCCTATTCTTTTCTTTTCTTCTTCTTCTTGGTGGCTTCTCATCACGGAATCTTCTTCTTCTTGGTGGCTTCTCATCAAGGTATCTGAAGAACTCTACTTTTGGGACATGTTCAGAGGAAACATGAACAACGACATCATTTTCAAATTTCCAATCACGAAGAAACCTAAAACAAAAAGACAGACTAGTTTAGCTACAATACCGGCCCGAAAGTGGTTGGGACACTTAAGCTGTATCACGTATCTTCGATGCCCCTAATCAACATTGGAAAATATTGCGTTTTTTCCGAAAAAGGCTGTTCCAAAAAGGAGGAGTGCGGGGTGCGGGGTGCGGGGTGCGGGGTGCGGGGTGCGGGGTGCGGGGTTCGGAGTGCGGAGTGCGGAGTCGAAAAAAAATTGAAAACAAATTTAAAAAAAGAAATTTTAAAAAATAGAAATAGAAGAATCTAAAAGTGAATTAAAAAGAATAATACAGGAATAAACTAGAAATAGATATCTAAGAATTAAAAATAATTATTACTAAAAAATTCAGAAAATGAGAGAACTATGGGCGAAGTGCGGGAAGAGAAAGTACTTCTCCCCTTTTTTTTCGCTCGCCGTTTTTGGGGCATAACTGAACGCCTGGAAGTGGCTAACTTATTCCTAGTTACCGATGTTTCAATTATTTTCCTACCCAAATCATTTTCAGGTCGTGAGTAGCATCTTTAGGATATTTTTACTTTGTTTTGCGTTAAAAGCCTTCAAGTACTGTGTACCAACTTTAATTTACTTTATTTCCAAATTGAAATCAGTAATTTTCTACCGGAGAAGATATTAAATTCCAACAGGAAAAAAAATACATGGCAACAACTAAAAACCAAAGGAGTAATGAAGAAGCGCGCGTAAGAATGTCTGCGTAGGAGCCGCGTAGAAGGCTAAGGGCCTGACTGTGAGCCAGGCTGCTTCGTTTGGCCAAGATGACTTTCAGCCCGATATTACACTAGGTAAGCCAGCCCAGTTGATGGCTAATGCGATGAAACCCGGGAGACCAGAGCGAGCTTGATTTTGGCGCGAATAAGGCACGACTCCGCTCGATCTATTATGTTGGGAAGTTGTAGTTTTCAAAACGAGCACTACTTTCCCAGCAGTTGGTTGTATTATCTTCTGCATTTATGCAGTTAGATGGACTGTACTTTTGTATCTGTACTCTTGCTGGCTTAATGAGCCGGGCTGACCCGGCTAACGCGATTACACGGAAAAGCCCGGTTAGCCGGGATCCCGGCACCGCAATGCCGGGATCTCGGCTAACCGGGTGGACCGGGCTGGCCAGTTTGTCACGTAATCTTGAAGTTGATTTTTGTTGCCGAGATCCCGGCAAACTCACACCAGCTTGGCTCATATAATCAGGCCCTAAGAGACCAGTAGATGGAAGTCAGTTTCGTCACAGCAACAGAAGTTCTCAGTTTTTGGCTCAATTAAGGTAAGTGGCTTCCTACCGGCGCAGACATCCCCAGCCTCGTTACGCACAGCGATTGCTTCACGAGGCAAGAAAAAGGAAAAGAACATAACTGAGGATTAATAAACAAATCTTGGGATTGCAGTTTTCTAAGACTAAGGGGAAGTCCCGGAGCCTCGTAATGAGTTTTCTATTGTTTTAGACTGGATTTACGTTTGTTAAGGTCCGGACACACGGTGCAATATTGCGTGCAATGGCTGAATTGCAACGTGTATCCACCCCAAAATTTGTTGCGCGCAATATTGCAGCAGTAGAATCTCATCCTACTTCTGCAACATTGCGCGCAACAAATTTCTTCGTGTATCCACCATCTGCAGCATTTCGTGCAATAGTGTGACGCAAATTCCAATCAAATCTTACATTCAAAAGGTCGTTTCGTTTCTGTGTATATATTTATATTTGGTTTTACGAAAGTACAATTAACTGAACGAATATTTATAATTTACAATTTTAAAGAAAACCGATGTCCGTGGCCAGCTGTCGTACTATCCTGTGGAATGCCTCCATCTCCTGCCTCCTGGCTATCCAGCCTCTTACCCAAACACGGCGATTTCTTCTTTCAATGCGAGCTTTCTCCTCGCCATCTAAGAGCATCAACGCAAGATCTCCTAAAGCTTTCTTTCTTTTTCACCGCATGAGAGCTTGGTAACCGCTGATCAAGTATTGCGCGTAATGTTGCTCGAAATGTTGCGACCGTGTAGCCACGTCGAGTGACGGATTTTGCGCGCAATATTGCGCGCATTGTTGCACCGTGTATCCGAGCCTTTACTGTAACGTGCAGCAAAACATTCAAACCGATATCGCGGAAGTGTGAGAAAGTGCGCCCGCGGAATGTTCCTTTTGGCATGCGGTAAATTTGACAAAAAGGCCCAAAGTACTTCATGTATCCCTTCCAGATATTATAGTGTATCTAATACACTATAATAGGGATAAATATACTATGCTACGTTCTAAATACACTATGATAAGGGATACACCAAGTAATTGCCAAAAAGGCGGGAGAGGGAGAGGCGGTAATAAAAAACCGCCAAATACGAATAATGTTAACGTTTTCACTCACAAAATCAAACAATAAAGGCAAACAGACAAGCAAAGTCAACAACACCACCACCACTGGGAGACGACACTGTAAGTCCAGGATATTTGAAAGAATAGAGAATGTTCAAGATGACTCCTGTCACCCCTGGGCCGAAAAACCTTTAAAGAACTCGTATTCAAGGCAGTTAAGAATCGTAAACGCAGTGGTTAGCTGATCGCCAGCAGGTCAGATCGGTTGACCGAAATCTGTTTTTCTCCAAGATAAAGTTACTCTTTTTGAGACCATGATGACAACTATGAATGAAGTCAACAGAGATAAAGCAAAGGTACCGGATTATTTTTTTCGTAATGTTTCGCTTGTCTGTTTTACTGCTGAACTCGATGAGTAAACTGATTCACAATCGATGTAAGTACACGTAAGCTTATTTAATACTAAAACTCTGTATACCGGCTGTATACCTGTATTCAAACAAACAATTGCGTCTTTAATTTATGTTTTAACCGTTATTGTCTGTTGTTCAGCACTTCGTCTCGGGAATTATTCGACAATATTCACTTCGCCTTCGGCGAATAATTGTTAATTATATGAAAAAATCACTGATCATTTTGTTGCGAATCAAGTTTCCCACTAAGGCTCCCAAGGCAAAGTGTACGTTTCCCTCCGGTGGAGGGTCGTGTTGTCGGCGCGCGCTCATTTCAAATGGACCAATCAGAGTCGAGGGTGAAACCACCTTGCGAGCGGCCGTTGTCGCCAGCCGCCACACAAGCCTCTCAGGAGAATCGAAGAGGCGAATTTCAAGCCAATTTTTTCGTTCTTCACGGGTCTTTTGGCCGCCGAAGCACACGTATTTGGAGTGAAATTTGTTGGGCTTTATGGAACTGTTGTTATTATTGCTATTCGGGACTTTTCCTTTTGAGGAGAAAGCGATTTGTGGAGTGACGTCTGGCCAGCGATGGATCGAGTGGTCTGCCTTTCCATTCTTTTAGAAGGAGTAACGGTTTCAAATAACTTCACTAAACGGCGTCAGAATAGCTCTAAAATCGGCACAAGAGACAAGTTCGCCATACATTTGAGGTAGGGAAACTTTATTTCAAGTGAGATAGTCATTTACACAATTTTTTTACGATCGGTGATTTTCCCATATAATTCTCTATATACACAAGCTGTCGCATACAGCACGTATTTTGAACTCGGGGAGCCTGTGGTTTTACTAACAGCCCGCACAGTTGACAAGTTGTAGAATGGTTTAAGGGTTAGTTCACACGGGCTGTTTATTTTTTGGAAAGCAAAGCTTGAGTTTGTTTCGAGGCAACACGGCTTTCCAACAAAACCGAAGGTGTAATTTCTCACATTTTCTGGACATTATCAAAACTGGACCGTTCTATACTATTTTTTCGTAAAAAAGAACTGCTAACTATGAAAATCGCGGGTTAAATATACTATTTGGACTGAATGAGATATACGCGATATGAACAGTTCAGTTCAGGCGGGGTGAACTTTTTCATAATTATTAATTTTATTTCTTGAATTTCTATTTCTAGTTTATTTATGTATTTAATTATTCTTTTAATTTGCAGTTAAATTCTTTTATTTCTATTTTATTAAAATTTCCAAACGGACGTAAAGACAGCAGAGTGACGATAACTCTCAATAGAGATACGACATTTTTTAATTTGCAAAACATGTTTCGACATTGTCATGTCATCTTCAGTTGCAAATGAGCTTTTAACGGTTGTACATTTGAATTTTATATTAAGGTACGTTACAAAATTACGCGTCGAAAATTGCGTTACAATTTGAATATGAAATACGAAATACGCGAAAACGAAAATAGCGCGCGCATAACAATAAAATAAATTAAAACAAAACAAAAGACAAAAGGAACAACATAATTAAAAGGAAAGAGACAAATCTAGATGCCTCAACTGCTGATTGAGAAAAGGATTTTCCCACTTAATGTGCAATGCCTCTTTGATCTTGATTTGGAATTTTGAGGCGGCAGAGTCTAAGATCGTGAAACATTCTGTATTACAAGAGTCATGACAGGCCCTAGACGACTGCAGATGCCTGTAAACATGCGAAGACTTACACGTGTACAAAGGTGGCGAGTGGTCTTGCCAATTTTGTACACGTATTTTTGTACTTTTTGGTCTCGCCAATTTTGTACTCGTATTTTTTTGTATTAATCTGGATCGCAAACTTTTTGCCGAATTTCTGGCACATATGTGAGATTTCTGACTCTGCAAAAGGTAAACTGAAAGATTACCAAAAAGAGAAAGGCGAATGTCGAACGCAACCGACACCGTGAAAGACAAAAACAAAACAAGACGATTTTTGAATTGCCTTTCGCAAAGAGCCTATTTACTTCCACGTTGGTTTATCCTTCGATGTTTTAACGAAAAGTTTGATAGATATACTAATAGTTTCCCGGTTTCTCCGCCCAGAGTATATTTCACCTTTCACCTTTTGCCTTATAACAGTAAGTGGACCGACAGTTGAACATTATTTGATGACATTACTTCAAATAATACCAAAATGTGTCTTGAGGTTATGTTTTGAAGCCAAGAACGTTTTCTGAAGAAGCAGAAAAGACGAAGAAAAAGAAGAATGCACATGCTATTATAATCGAGTTTTGGCAGAGAGGATGACCGCTAACGGATTTAATATCCTAAACTGCCCTTATTTCTAAGGTAATCCCTTATAAGTTATCTTTATATGATATGACATCTCTTTTGGGGGGGAAATCCCTTTATGCTCTGGAAATACTCATCCCTTGAGGCGGATTTTGTACACTTGGACAGCTCAAGCTGGGAATTAACTCAATAACCTCTTACTGATTCTATCTTGGTTTTGGGCAAATAGGAATTGCGGTAGCATTCGTAATAGATGTTGAAAATATTACTCTTAACACTTTGCATTCAGTGTCCTCGTAGTCTTACCTGAGACGTAACATGTTGTTTGAAGCGTCCTCATCATCAGTTGGCTTAAGACCCTTCCCTAATTCGAGATGTATCACATCATCAGGACACAGTGGTTCCAAGGAGTTTCCGTACCCATAAAAGAAGACATCAAATGAAGAACATATATTCTTTTTAACTGGTTCCTCCAGAGCAATTGGATAACAACAATATCTCAACATAGACTTTCCAGCTATGTTATCGGTACGGCACAAACATGCAAAGAAACCAGCATTCAGGGGAAAGTGTTGAGTGAGACGATCAGCACGATCCTCCAGGTGCACGTTGTTAAGAGGACGATCAGCAAGATCATTCGGATTTGGACTCCACAGCTCTTGAAGCCAGGCCCAAAACCTGTAAGAACATTGGTGTTATTTTGTTTCATCGACAATTAACTTTTCACAAATCGAAAGTAGTATAGTATCCAAAAGAATCCTAGTATCGTCGTCAACTCAAGAACCATTTTTTTGTGAATCACAAAAAGGAATTAGTGCTACGGGTTTTCCGAAATTGCCGCCACTTGCGTCGTTATCTAAATACATAAACTATGACATTCTGCCATAATCTATGATATTAAGCCAAAAATTTACAAACGTTTTGTATGACTACCAGTCATACAAACGTCTGTAAATTTCTCAATTTTCAACCTACATTTTCTTAGCTGATATTACACCTGAAATGCTGAAACTTTGCAGGGTTACTAAAGTAAAGGTGTTCTTTTTAGTGCTGGTATATATTTTCAATTTTAGCTAATTTTAACTTATTTGAATTTTCGGCCGCCATTTTGGAGAAAGGTGTATTAGTTCTGTATTAACAGAAAATCCATGATTCCTTGAATTTTCAATTATTTATTACGATTTCAAATGCCTTAATTACCGGTTAAGAAAAAGAGTCAAGGATGACTTTTTAGTTACCTAGTGAAATGTGTCACTTGAAATGTAACCACCCCTTTCGTTAAATGTGCTGGGCTTGACAGCTGCTCTGTAATCTCGGTCCAATGCGATGTTTCCTCGTCAGAATTCATTAACAACCTTACATGTGCGTTCTTACACGGGAGTTTTCTACAGCCATTCTTGTTTTCTTGCAGTGAGGTAGGAATAGTAATTATTGCTGGCTCTACAAGCTGAATGGCAGGCGAACATGCTATGTGAAGGACAGGGCAGATTATTTCACTTTGGTCAAACCATTGCTGCGGAATTTCTTGGACCTGCAAAAAGAGTACCCATTATAACCGCCCTAAAGAAAACAATATGCTGTCTGCTAAAGTGCCGGAACTAAATGCTTTTTGTCAGTGGCCAGTGTTTAGGAAAAGAAGGGAGGGGTGTATTCATCAAAAAAGTGCGCTGTTTCTGAAATGTAGACGTCTCTAAACTGTCGGGAATTGATATTCTGGAATGGAGAAATCTTAGTTTATATTCTAGGTCATACAAGTTAAGGTGGGACGTGGGGAGAATGCCACTACCAGAATATTTTTAGCGCTTTCAAAACAAGATTTACTCTATGATGTTATAATTTTCAGTAGCTTTTGTGTTATCGGTTTTCTCACGATGTAGTCACTTGAGAGTAGATCGCGACGTTTCGACTGTTAGTCTTGTTCAGACGATGAGGTCGACTGACTACACGGCATCATCATGTTGTGGAGATCGGCCATGATTGGTGCATTTCGATCCTCCCATTGTTCGAGCGAGTATCTGTTTCCTCAGAGGTCCGCTGTGGTACCGTTTTCCTGTTGCTGTGTTTTTTTATTCGTGGGGAACCATGTTTCAGGAATTTAAATTTCACTATCCCTGTTGATACTATTAGGGTGAAGTCTCATTTTGATAGCCTGGTTGACCCTACGTGTGTACCAGTGAGGATCTCGATCAATAGGCTTGACCTCGTTCCAAATTAGATTGTGGCCGGTCTCGCGGGCGTGTTCAGAAACGGCGGAGGTCTGGGTACGGGGGAGTCGTATATCCCTCTAGTGTCTTTTGATCGAGCTCCTGCACAGGTCTCCTTGTTTCCCCGATGTAGACATTGCCGCACTCTCAGGGAATCGTGTAGACAACGCCATCTTGTTTAACCGGGTTGACGGTGTTCTTTGGTGACCCAGGTGTCTTGTCAGACTTAAAGACGGTGGAAATACCTTGTTGTTCTAGGCAGGAGGGCGGAGAACCTCCGACACTCCTTGGACATAAGGTAAACCGGCGGGGGATTCAAACCCTACCACGGTCTCTCTTCTTGGGCCTGTTCTTGCCTTGGTGATCTTCTGTACAAAAAAGGGGGGATATCCGTATAACAGCGATTACTGATTTCTAGGTAGCGCTTCCAGATCTTAGGCTAGGTGCGGACTCAATCGCTTATTCTTCAAATATCTCCACGTAGAGATTAGCAATAACCGTGGATACCGGGCTCCCCATGGCTGTGCCATATGGTTGTTTGTATGTCGATCCGTTGTAGTGAAAGTAAGTAGATCGTAATACGAAATCCAAGAGTTACGCGATTTCAACCGGTGTCAGGGTCGTGAGGTCAGCCAGGTCTGCCTCACTCTCCAGTTTCCATAACGCGGCTTGCATGGAGCCTTCGATAGGTACGTTGGTAAACAGCGACTCTACGTCGAAGGACACTACGATCTCCTGGATCTTTTCACTGCCGATGGTGGATGTGAGGTGAGTCGAGTTTTTCACTGTGAAGTTCGATTCGAGTTGCCTGTTAGAGTAGATAACATGTTAGCCAAGAAAGCGGACAAATCATATGCAAAGGTGTTGACACATGACACAATTGGCCTAAGCGGTATGTCGGCCTTAGGTAAACCATAGATCCTAGGTGGTTCTGTTGTCGTGGTGATTTTCTCTGCACATCTCTCCATTTCAGTAGCTGTTCGTTTATCTTTAAGACACCTTTTATGAAAATTTAGTGAAAATCGACCGGTAGATGCATGAGATATTAAAAGGGAAGTGGCATTAAATTTTGTGAAAAGAGTAATATTGAATTCTGTTCCTTGAAATGTTGTAAGCTTTAACGGTCTGTTCCTGGGCCTAAAACAGTTATAACGCAACATTAAGTTACATTAAGTCATATTTTACATGTTCAGCTCTTTAAACCTGCAATTGTGAGTAAAACCTTTTTGGTTAAGAAAAACTAACGTTAGACTGAAAAAAGTGAAACGGCAAGAAATCCGCCATATTGGATGACATCATAGGCCCCCAACGGTGCAATTTGCATAGGTAACACATAATATTAACCTAGTCGTGTAGACGACATAAGAGGCTATCTATTGCTGGTATCACCCTTTCAAAGTATCTTAGCCCAACGAAAACCCAAGGGAGGGCTCCCCCCCCCCGCTTTGTACCACGGTGGGGGTATGAGTTTGCTTGTACGTCCGAGGGTTAAACCTCTTATACTGTTGCTGTGGTAACCTATTTCGCAAAAAATTATCATAGCATCAACTAAAAATGGTAACATCGATCCCAGCATCATATAACAAGTGCTTGAAATGCTGGAAGCTACTGTGAACCACATTTGAGTTGAGTTATTCACGTTAAAAAATCCTTCAGCATAATTTAAAAGTATAATTTCTTAATCTGCCTAACAAGCTTATCTAATAATCATTAGTATAAATTTACCGTAGTCTATTGTGAATCCGTGAATTTGATTGGCTATATTACTGATTTCTATCTGCTGATAGAAACCAGTTACGCATCAGTGCACATCGCGCGTAACGTTTGAACCTCACGTAACATAATAAAACAGTTCTTTTCTACGCATTACTTGGCATTTTTATCTTTTTATGCAATGAGACTACGGTAAATTTATACTAAAACAATTAGACTACTCGCCCTCGTTTTCTACGAGCGATAGTCAACTCGGCTGCGCCTCGTTGACTATCTGCTCGTAGAAAACTCGGGCTTGTAGTCTAATTGTTAAATATAATCATATTATTAAGAAAGCAACCATTTCTGCCGCCATGTTGAACGCTTGAGCACCAAAATGACGTCACTACGCACAAAATAAACTCAACTAAGTCATGATAGCAGCCTGGTAATACCCCCTTTGTAAACAAATTATTTGATAACAAGGATGCTCTATTATCTACCGAATGACCAGTACGGCAGGCCCATGCATTAAAAAGTGGTTATCTTTTAACCGTTTTGTAGTGACTTACAAAATACATCAAGCAACAGTATCCTCTTATCATCTGAATACAAAAGAACATTTAGATGAAAAGCTGTCTTTCTTCGATCTCCTGACTTTATAAAACAATTTTTCTTCCTGGCCTTTGCAGTTTTGCAAAGCAAAGCATTTAAGGTGCAACTACATCCCTTTAGAGTAAACACTTCTCAAAGCAAAATTTGCTTCTCGTTTGGCAAAGTCGTGAAAGGCCTCCCGTAAAATTCCGGTTGTATTTATAAAACCCAGGCTTATAAAATCTATGGCCAATCGATAGATAGATATATTATATGAGACGATCTGTTCAGAAAAGAAGCTTCTTTTTTCTGCTATCGCGTTTTTTTAATACCCCAAGTGCGTGCGATGAAAGCGCTACGAAATCCAATTTTGAAAAGAACACACAGTTGTGTGAACAAATAAACTAGTGGTAATCGTTGATTAAAGAGTGCGTTCGAGTATTTCGGTAACAGCAGAAGCTAGCAGATGTAGTAGAATTATGGCCGAGGGTGAGCGTCGAACTTTTTTGATGCTTGGGCGAACGCTGGGTTTACCGTGAGCTCACACACGAGAAGAAGGAAACTGTACTGCTGTACAATGAACTAAATCAACTTGAATCAAGGTTCTTGTATACATAATAGTAGCTAACGTATATGTGTTACATAATAGAGAGGGTAATAAGAGTTTCCTTTGGCATAAACATACGACATAATCGCGATTTTACAGATATGGGTGAAAACTTACGTAAATCCTGCCGAACTAAGATGTTCCCGCCAAATTGAACATTTTTCCGTCACGTGACATTGCGCGCCAGGCCTCCACTCAGACCATGTGCGTTTTCGTCTGAGTGGAGCAGCTTGGTGAGTGTGATCTTGTGGTTGTTGAGATTTTCCGCTTTTCTAACTTAACATACTTATCCCGTAACTGTCGCCCTAATTATGATGTATTTTTGATTGCTTTTAGCGTGATTCTGTAACCAAGCTGATCTACTGATCTCAAACCAATGATTAATTCATCTGTCGCATCGAACGTGTGTGATTTGTTTTTTCCGGCCGATTGACGACAACATTTCTGGTAGCAGAGCGAGGTTTATTTTGCCCATCATCACACTATTGAGCTATTATTTGCCGTGTTAATAGTTATGCTGTGTGTATGTGTGAACTTTGAACTGAACTGCGATCGATTTGTTGAATGACTTGTGTTTGTTTATGAAATGGCCGACCGCATGGAAGACGATGCGGCTGGAGTGAAGTCGGTCAGCGGTGAATTTCGTGAGCGTGACGAGAAAAGTAATGAAATCCCTCGCGAACGTCCTCGCAGACACATCAGACCTCCGCAGCGGTATATTGAAGAAGAGTGGATTCCTCTCAAAGCAAGACCAATTACCGTGGAGGAGGAAACAGTTGAAAAGCGTCATCGGGACGTTCGGGTCAACGAAGCAATAAAAGCTCATCTTCATCAAAACGTTCTAGTCATACGAACAGTACACGTGGATCGGGATCTTCTAAGTCAAGTGAAACGCGCAGACAGGTACGCCTCCAGGAACTGAAAATGTTGCAAGCTAAAAGGGAAGCAGAGGCGAGAGAATCTGAAGAGAGACGACTAGTTGAAGAAGATCTCCGTAGGCGAGAAGAGGAACGCCGACTAAGTGAATTGCGACGTATGAGAGGACTTGAGTATGAGGCTGAACGGCTGCGGCTACAAGCACGTTTGGAAGAGGAAGAGGAGCAACGAGACCCAGAGAGTCTTGCGAACCGCCTACGCGACTTTGAAGGCGATGAAAAAGATGACAAAGGCCTTGAAGGAGCAAATGTGCAGTCAACGCCTTACCAAGCGGATACCCGTTTTCCTATGTGTCACACAATTCAGACCACCGAGCGCAGTAATGTCGAAGAGAAAGAAAAATTGAATGTGTCGCGCACGTGGGTGCAACGACCCTGTTGTGGTGAAGGTGACCTTGCCAACAAAGAAGAAGTGAAATCAGTCATGTCGCGATCACTTCCGAAACTTGGGCTACCACGATTTGACGGTAATCCGTTGGAGTGGCCGACATTCATTTCGCTGTTTAAGTGTCTCGTGCACGATCAACCTCTGACGGATACACAAAGAATGACACATCTACAGCGCGCTCTTGATGGAAATGCTAAAAACGCCATTGGTGGGATGCTTACCCACGGCCACTTTTACCGTGAAGCACCGAAAGACTTAGAAGAACAGTTCGGAAATGAAGAAGCAGTTGCCGGCGCGTATTTGAAGACCATCTTTGACCATCCAGAAGTCCCTGAGGATAACTTCGCACAGTTACAGTCCTTCTACAACACTTTACACGTTGCTGTATCCACCCTCAAGAGTTTGAGTTACGAACACGATCTTGCGGCTACGGACAACCTTAGAAGAGCAGTCCAAAAACTACCTGAAACAATGAAAACTCGATGGGGAGAGAAGAGAGTTGAAACGTTACCAAAGAAGACAACGTTAGCAGATCTTGACGTGTGGCTGCGGGAGTGAGTCCGTGCGAAGTCGATGATATCAGACCAAGCGCTGAGGAACAATGGATCGAAAAGAGTAACGACGCGACCATCATTTAGGAGACGAGAAATGACTTGAACGGAACTGAAATTTCAGTTCTTACAACCACAGTCAACGCAAATCGTGAAACCCCAAGAGCCCCAATTGTCTGTTCTGTTTGTTCCCGTGCTCACAGAGTGGAGGACTGTCCTGAATTCAAAGGATTAAATGTTGACCAGCGAGCCCAATGAGCTAAGGAGAATCGTTTGTGCTTCCGTTGCCTAAGTTCGAATGAACATCAAGCAAGACAATGCACTGAGAGGAGCTGTGGAGTGGACAACTGGCCAAAACATCACCATCCCTTGATACATGGAGCTGCGCCAGTGTTCGTGGGAGCGGCTGTTGTTGGATGTATCAGCCCTACAGTCCTATTGCAAATAGTTCCTCTCGTTGTTCAAACGCCTAAAGGGAACAGTGTGCGTACATATGCCCTTCTTGATTCCGGAAGCCAAGCCTCTCTCATACTTGAGAGCTTTGCCGAGGAACTGGGACTTGACGGCCCAAGGGATGTACTGACCCTTGGCGCCATTATCTCCAAAAGGGAGTTTAAGCCTTCCAGAAAGGTGTCGTTTGCTGTGAGAGCGACAAGTAGCGGTAATGATGGTTCATTGTACCCAGTCTCAGAAGCCTGGACCATTCCTCAGCTAAACCTACCTGTACAAAGAATTACTCGTTTCGAGATGCAGACCTGGCCCCACGTAGCCGACTTAGAGATACCTGAAGTTGACTCTAAAGATGTAACGATATTGCTTGGCGCCAACGTGTTGGAAGCTATCCTACAACGTGAAGTCCGTAGAGGTTCACCGGGTCAACCTGCAGCTGTACTTACCGCTTTTGGGTGGACGTTAACGGGTTCTGCTAAAAGCCTTCTCATTCCTGAGAGTCTTCCTGTTATGCTCATACACACGGTTCCTTCGGAAGACGACCTACTGCACAAACAGGTGCAGAACTGGTGGAGAACTGATTCGTTTGGCACTAAGTACGCGCAGACGTCACCGAGATCTCTCGATGACAAGAGAGCCCTCCAGACTCTCGAAGAGACTGTGAAGCATGTTGGTGACAGATACCAAGTGGGCTTGCTGTGGAAAACCCCTGACATTGAGTTCCCAGATAACAGAGCCATGGCCGAGAGACGCCCGTGTTCCACTGAGAAAGTACTAAAACGTGACAACGCCCTCGCTGAGAAGTACAAAGAAATTATCGATGGCTATGTGGCAAAGGGACATGCGCGTAAATTGACACCCGATGAGAGCGCTATTCCAACGAAGAAGCAGTGGTTGCTGCCACATCATGCTGTATTGAACCCCAACAAGTCTGGCAAAGTACGGATGGTTATGGATACCAAAGCAAAGTACAACAACGTGTCTCTAAATGATAAACTTCTGGTGGGACCAGACTTGCTGAACAACTTATGTGGAGTCCTACTTCGACTTCGAGAAGAAAGAGTGGCCCTTCTAGCAGATATTGAATCCATGTTTCACCAGTGCCAAGTTATTGAGGAAGACCAACCAGCTCTGAGATTCCTGTGGCGCAATCTGGAGACAAAGCGAAGTCCTGAAGTCTACTAAATGCTTGTGATGATATTTGGAGCAGCGTCTTCCCCTTGTACTGCCAATTATGTGTTGAGGAAAACTGTCGATGACAACTGTGATGATCCGTCGTTCTCACCTGAAACCATTGAGACAGTGAAAAGAAACTTTTACATGGACGATCTCCTTAAGTCAGTGCGTGATGAGGCTACCGCCACTAAACTTCAGCGAGAATTAACAGCCCTGCTCGCACGCGGTGGGTTCAGAATGACAAAATGGAGCAGTTCTTCACGCGAGGTCCTACCGCAAATCCCCAGCCAGGAGATGGCTTCACCGTCGATTAATCTAGACCTCGACGACCTGCCAATTGAACGTTCCTTGGGTTTGCTGTGGAACACAGAAACAGATTCATTTAGATGATTCGCTGTCACCTCGCGCCAGTCAGCCCTGTTAAAGCGTGGCGTTCTCAGTCAAGTATCTTCAGTGTTTGATCCACTTGAAGTTTTAGCGCCCTTCTTGTTGTCTGTCAAGTGCTTGATTCAAACCCTGTGGCGCAAGAAAAAGGGTTGGGACGAGCCTTTGGACGAAGAGGACCGAATGGTTTGGGAAAGTTGGCTTGCCTCTTTGTCATCTTTAAAGGAGTTCGAGTTGCCAAGATGCCTATGCAGCGATGCGCCCCAAGACGCAAAGGTGGAACTCCATGTTTTCGGAGACGCTTCCGAGAAAGGATTTGGCGCTGTCTGCTACCCACGTTATGTGTTCCCGGATGGAAGAATTAAAATTGCGTTCGCAATGGCTAAGACCCGTGTTACCCCCCCCCCCCCCTGAGACAACTAAGCATTCCTCGTTTGGAGCTCCAAGCAGCCCTGTTGGCCGTCAGACTAGCTGACATTATAAAGAAAGAGCTCACTTAACACACGTCCAAAACTGTCTTTTGGAGTGACTCAAAAACTGTACTTCTGTACATTCTGAATGAAAGTCGCCGATTCCACACATTTGTAGCCAATAAAGTAGCCGAAATCCAGGATTCTACACAGCCTGCACAGTGGCGGTTTGTTCCTGGTCGCCTAAATCCAGCTGACGACTGCACACGGGGCCTACAAGCGTCAGAGATTACCAGTGACTGTCGATGGGTGGCTGGCCCTACATTCCTGCGTGAAAGTGAAGAACATTGGCCCAGCGAAGATTTTACCGGGCAAATTCCTGACGAGGACACAGAGTTAAAGAAGACTGCCTGGTGTGGCCTATTGAGTCTTCAACGGGATTCGAACCCATGACCTCCGCGGGAGGTTCGAATCCCGTTGAAGCCCTGATTTTTTTCAGGCTTCTTCTTTCCAATTGCTTAAATTGGAAAATTTACTGCGAGGATCATACTTCACTTGCAGCTATACTTTATGTAAACTAAGTTCGGGTGTCTTTCGATTGCACAATAGCACATGTTGAAATGGAGTGCTTGAACCGCACAATAAAAGTTGATCTTCTTTGAACAAAAGCGCAGAGATTGCTTCACCTACATGTTTTAAGACGGAAAGCACACACTTGTTTTCAATATTTCACGCGACACGTAGTAGGGATATTTACACGGATAGTGAAATCAAAGCCTATCCCATTGTTTGTCGCTCTTTGTCACGCTATACTTAACTATACAACGTGCAAGACGCGACGAGCATGGACATCAGGAAACTCGCCCCTGAAGAATTTTTTGGGGCTCAAATTCGTGTCCACGAAGGATACATAGATTCACAGGTCTCACATTTTTAAGTATTACACGGTTAAAACTGCGTTCTGTCGAACGCAATTAAGGACCTTAAGATTTGAGGACGTCATCTATTTAGGACGCCACCGGAAGTTCGTTTTCCCATAAAGATATCACTACGCATGTCTGTGTGTGAATTTGACGGCGTTTTACCATTCTCGTTCCCAGAGCCCACGATCCTTCTGACCTGTGGCAGGGATCGAGAGCTCTGGTTTGGTCCAACACCGGAAGTCCGCGATTCACGGACTTTTTGTCAAATCTAACAAATTCGATTGGTTGAGAATTCGAAACGAATGCTCTGCGCATGCTCAGAAAATTGGGTCCGGCCAGAGCTCTCGATCCCTGCCACAGGCCAGAAGGATCGTAGGCTCTGGGGACGAGAATGGCGTTTTACATGTGGTGAGTACGCTATTTTTTTCGTTTCGCGTCGTGAACAGAACGTGAGTATGCTTTTGTTTCTGGAGCTCAAATTATCCATGTCTTTCGCCGTTTTCGGTGTCCCTTTGTATAATCTATTGTTAACTGTGCTTTTTATTTCATAGATATACGATGGATTCCAGTTCCGAGTAAGTAGACTACACATGTTTTCCTCATTACAGAATGGAAAAATTTATCGTGTTGAGCATCAATTTATCATGTCCTGTGAGAGGTCGACTTATGTAAGAAGAGTGTATTTATAATCAGAAGTCAAGCTCGGAATTTATACATCGAGCCTTATTAAATGTTTTCTAGCGATACGATTTTATTTACCTCTTTCTTTGAAGTCTCAAGATATTTTCGTACTGATTGCCGTGTTCTGATTCATCAGTCAGGAATTGTTAATTTACTGGTTGCTCTTATACCGTTTCCGCGGCTTGAGAATGCTCTGATTTTCTAACAGATATACCCGGGATACTTTATTTCTGTATGATTACAGTAACAGAAATCTTTAAAGTAATTTGGGTCTCACGTAAATAAGACTGTCATACTTATTATCCATGCAAGTTTCATTCCACTACAAAGAATACTCACCGCGAATTGTTGGGGAAACGTAACAAAATTTCGGGGGAGTCAACTAGCATCCCGTCTAGGGGAAGTAGAAATACTTCTAGCCGCTTCATGCGACAGAAACCGGGATAAGCTCCGGCAGCTATGAGCTAGCCTTGGCTCCAAGGCTTCACTTATTACTTAATAGGCCAATTAAATTCAGTATTTTTATTATATTGCTTCGTTTGGGACAATGTGAAGAAAATTATACCTACCTTTGAAACTTCTTACAATGACTAATTGCATGAAGTGGTTGTTGAATTTTAATTTGCTTGGGTTATACAGTGTGTTAGACCGAATGAAACACAAAAAAGTTCAGCAACTAGTACTGTTCAGTTCAGTTGCATCAACTGTCAGTAGCTGACAAACAATAAAATAACAAAGATATCTGTATCTTGAAATGTAGGCCATTATAGTATTATCAGTTTTTTCTTTAATATAATGCAAGATTTTCCAGGTGTC
This sequence comes from Catalaphyllia jardinei, assembly GCA_022496165.2. Taxonomy (NCBI): domain Eukaryota; kingdom Metazoa; phylum Cnidaria; class Anthozoa; order Scleractinia; family Caryophylliidae; genus Catalaphyllia; species Catalaphyllia jardinei. The sequence continues at coordinate 11,998 of JAEMPF020019635.1, read as the reverse complement.
CAGGTGTGGACAAAAGACCATGGCATTCTGCTCTGCAGGGAAGTTCTCTCAGTAAATCCATTTTCTGCGAAAAAAAACCTCAAATGAACGAGGCAAACTGTGGGAGGAAATTAGCACCAACCTGAATACCACAAGTGGTGTGCGGTTTTTTGTAACAAAAAGACCAGTTCGGGATCACCACAACATACTAATTAAGAGGTACAGGAAGAAAATGACTGCTGAAGAGAGGTCAACTGGAGTGTCACCTGAACTCACAGAATTGGACCAAGCACTTGCAGATACGGTTGAAATGGAGGAAGCCGGTTCCACCTCCCAGGAGATTGATAAAACAGTGAGAAAAGAGAAAGAGGACACTGATAAACAGAGAGCTGAAAGTATGAGAAACTACTATAGGACGCTCATAGGGGCCGTAACCAACCAGGAGCCGAGAAAGACAATAGGCTATTGTTTCGAGACTCTGTTTTCCAAATCCAAGATGGCGTCTTGAAAATCGGACCAATCAGGAGGTGAATTAAGGATTCAAGATGGCGGTAGCGGCTCGGAAACCTGGAAACGAGGTCCCAGGTTTCCATAGGAGTTTGTTTTTGGTGAAAAAATGGCCCACTGGAATCGAAGGTCTGGGATTGGTCTCTCAGACTCGTCCGATATGTCAATTGAGAATCAATCTATACACATGTAAATCAAATGAGAAACAATTGTATTTATTAGTAAATCCTAATTCTTTACAAGAGGGACCTGTGTCCAATTTGCAAACAAGGTGTAAACTACTAATTGAAATACATCAAGTGGAAATGCAAATCTAAACTCATTGATCTCAACTGTTCCCTTGAGAAAAGCATCATTCAAAAGAATCTTAAACAAACAAAAGACATTTTAAGCCACCGTTGAAGAATAAACATCTTAAGTCAGAGATGAAACGTGAAATGAAATTAAAAAGGAGGGCACGCTTAGAAGCTAAACATATCATCTAAGGTATTTCAAACAAACGTTCGCACTTGAAGTAAAGATCAAACAAACATTGTAAATCGCATCGCTCCTGATTCATCAGCCGCACAAATTATAGTTCGGTCTAAGCGGTTCTCTAATAGTGGCAAGAATAATTCACTTACATCAACCATAGTCCTTTCAAATTCGTCCAAAGCGATGCTCAGCTCTTGATCACTTAGTTCCATAATCGCCAAGACACGAATGCGAAAAAGTGTGTCCAACTTCGTCACAAGTAAAATGATTTTGCTCAAGTCTGAAAGACTTGTATATAAAAACGTGTATCAAATGAGAAGATGGAGGATAAGGGTATGCAATATCACATGGTTAAGAACTATCGTGAACACGGGGGATGGGGGGTATACCTATGTCATGAAATTGTTATAAACAAGACAAAGAGTCATAATTTATGACGTTTATTGAATAATAAGACCCTGAAAACCAAAGAGAGAACTGATTACAGCTTTAAGTCTTGACTGTCGGTACTCCACAAAGTGTATCGCTGGGAACTAGACTCGTTTCCTGTTTCTCAATGTCTTTGTCCCAGGCCCGAAAACGCATGATATTCTGGCCTATTTTTCTTTGCTTTTGCTTTTTACCACCACCCCCACAACCACCCCCACCACCACCACCACCACCTCCACCACCACCGCCACCACTAACACCACCATCGCCACCACCACCGCCACCACCACCACCACCGCCACCAACACCACCCACCACCACCGCTACCACCACCACCGCCGCCACCACCACCACCACCGCTACCACCACCGCTACCACCAGCACCAGCACCGCTACCACCAGCACCAGCACCAGCACCAGCACCAGCACCAGCACCACTATGTATAAAAATAATGTTTAAACTACCTGAAATCATTTTGAGTGAAACTAACAGAGAGTCATGTCCCTTTATTGTCAATATTGCCATAGACTATTCTCTCGGATAGACAGTAGAGTCCGTCACGAGAAACATAGTTGTCAAAGCAGTGGACCTGAATAAAGACGAGAAGCCCCAAAGATCACATTTCCGAACGAAAAGAATTATGGGATTCCAAGTGGAATAGAAATGGGAGAAGCGTTTCGGTTTAAGACACCCTCTAGTATCTTGATTGTTGGTCCTTCCGGTTGTGGCAAGACTTGTTTCACCGAATCTTTACTCTTGGATCATTTGGAAGAACTGTTTGTAAACCCTCGCCCAACGATTCATTATTGCTACGGGGCGGTGCAAGATGGATTCCGAGACATGAAAGACGCGGGTGTACAATTCCACGAGGGGGTTCCTACCACCTTCCATTTGCAAAAGTGGTTTCCGAATGGTGGTTTACTCGTGTTAGATGATCTGATGGTCGAGGGAGGTGAAGACAAAGAGTTGCTTGACTCATTCACCAAACATTCACATCATCAAAATATCATGGTGTTGTACTTGTGCCAGGACATGTTTCCACCAGGGAAATACGCAAAGAGTATTTCCAGGAACGCCCAGTACATCGTAGCCTTTAAAAACCCACGAGATCAATTAGAGATGCTTACTGCTTCAAGCTTTTCCCACTTGTTGGGAAAACATGATGGACGTGATGGACATGATGGACGTGATGCTTCACTGCTGGAGGTTTGAACTTTCCGGCGTATCGTGTGACCATCCAATGAACTACGGCACAGTTTGAAATCAACATTAGCGACCGCTCCTGCGTGACAAATGCCACTTAACGGACGAGGACACAGTCAAAAAATTTCCGTTAAAATACAACCCTCTCCCCAAACTGTGCACCCGTCCGGTAAGTGGCATTTGTCACGCAGGAGCGGTCGCTAATGTTGATTTCAAA